>SKCR01022913.1:0-60498 GCA_019454045.1 Zanthoxylum bungeanum | reverse complement strand
TATTATGGAATACGGGGATGTTCGTATTCATGAATCAGACATAAAACGGTCCGATTGGCGCTCTGAGCACCAACCCCAACATCTAATACACTTGAAATGAAATTCATTTCATTTTAAACACATTTGGCTTTAATTGCCAACCACACACATCACTCAAGTCACATCAAGTTGTCAAGTCACATCACTCAAAGTGACAAGTGATTTGACGCTTGATGCGACTAATGATTTGACGAGCCGCTCTCGAATTCGAAATGCGAATGCGCTCGTAAATATTCTCGGGCTCGGATTCGCTAATTCTAAATTAACGAATTTTCCGTCGCGTCGTAATTAAATGATTACGTCTAGCGAAATCAATATTCACGTCGTTAACGAATTATTCTAAATTAATCCACTCGCCCGAATTAAAATCTAATTTTAATTCCGCGTCGAAATCCAATTTCGTTTAATATATCAAATATATTAATTAATCGATTAATTCCAAATTAATCATTCTCTCTCTTTAAATTGATATTTTATCCCAGATAAAATATCTCTGTAATTAATCCCAGATTAATTTTCTCTCTCACACATATTAATCCCAGATTAATAAAAGTGCGAGTCATACGTCATCGGTGAATCTTTGGGAAGCGACCCATGAGATCCCCGGATATATTGGCAGTCAAATCGGTCATCGGACTATCCGAACACGTGAGTACCAAGTACTACGTTTTACCGATTTACTAGACAAGGTTGGCTTCTAGCAAAGCACCAAGTCTTCCCAATTCTCCAGACATATTCTTATAAGAATATTTAAGATCTGTATCAAGCGTAGTATACGATTGTATTGTGTGTATCGGCCCAGTATCGGATAGTCACGTGCTAGGGCTGGGGCTGGATAAGTGTCTACCCCGTCCGAAGCACATATCGGATGCCTGGTAACATAGTCTCTATAATCGGATATTCATGACCTGGTCACAATATCCCGATTGGTTGCGCAACACTCAAGAGCACTAGTACCGTATCCTGCATGACATCATCTCCAATATGACTGAAGTGATACTTCCGTCTTGACATCACACCCAATACACTACGACTCTCTGATAAACCCAGAAGTGGTGTACGCAGAACCGGTTAAAGCCCTGTACCACCAAGACCAAAGTCTATCGATTATCGTAAGTATTAGCGATGTAAGTCTCAGGTTAAGACTATACACACCTACCTTGATTTCGGCCTCCCATAGACACATAGTCATAATACCAATGGGATTCCGAAGGGTCTATCCAGAGCGAAGCTGTTTCCCGTACCATCGGTGAAACACGACCTCCTATCGCACTTGCATAAGTATCCAATACTTATATATATGAGAACTATGCCATTGTGCCCTCACAACGCACACAAGTGCAATACTAGCCTATTCCGCATTATCGATGTCCAGTCTCGATAATACTCCGGCTAGGGATATTTAATGATTAATCCTTCGGGGACTGATACTGTCTCATATCATTCTCAATCCAGGAACTAATCATAGGGACCTCTCTTCATTTATATATCTATGGTGATCTAATCACAAATGATGAGAGTGCAATTTCCTTGTCACATAGTTAATTTGCTACAACAACACAATGATCTGTGCAAATAGTGACGCTATGGGTCATTTTGTCCAACAGGTATCAGAGCCTTAATGAGCATGAAATATGATTAGGGTTTATATACTAAAATTTGGGTAAATTTGATTTGAGCATGTTTTAATCAAATTATTTGTTTGAGTATGCTTGTATGTTGATAACTTAGAGTTATGCATTATCAATTTTAGAAAAAATTAATTGGATTAATTTTACCCCAAATGATAGGCTTGGCCGAATGCAATATAGCCCTAAAGTCATGGTATTTTTTTGTTCTTTTGATCATTGGATGAGTTTAAAGACTTGGGATAAATTGATTAATGATTTAATTGGATTGAAATCGAATCGGTTTAAGAATCCCAAATGTCGTGACCTTGAGAAGCAGGAAATGAGATGATTTTTGTTTCAATAATGTTGGACATGTGTTGAACAAATTAAAGCATGATTAATTAATTAAATTGATTTTTTGGAAATGTTAATTTAGATAATTAATTAATGCGATACACTTTAATTAATTAAATTATGAAATTTGGAATTTTAGAATTTGATTAATTGGGCTTAATTTAGAATTGGGCTTATAATGTTGTATTTAGGCCTAATGGGCTTAGTTGGGCCAAGTTGGTTTAGGTCAATTGGATTGGATCCAAATTGGGTCTAACCCATTCCATTAAGTCCAAATATGACAAATGGACCTTTTATGTTTAATTGGGCCTAATGGGCCGAAATTGGTTTCTTGGAAAATAGGGTGATTCCTTAATTGGGCTTTGGTATTTGGGTTTGACCCATATTGACCAAAGTCCATGCCTTAAGAAATTAATTGAAAGCCCATTGAACTTTAATTAAACAACATTGGATGTTAATTGGGCTTTGAGACCCATTTAGATTAGATTTGGAATCTAAGTCGTAAAGGCGCATTTAAAAGGGTAATTATTTAATTTGGAATTAAATACAGAATTAGTATTGAATACGAATTAAATTGGATTTAAATTTTAGTTCGATATAATTCAAGAATTCGTACTTTAAGTACTTATTCTTAAACGAGTTGGACTCACGTAAATAAAATCGTTGTTTGAACATTGGATGATCACTTTATTCAAAGATTAATTAATTGGATTAGATTGATTGAATAACATGCTTTATGTGAATACATGGATGTGTTGAATGAATAATTTATATCGGATGGATATTAGCAGGGAAAGGGCAATTTTGGAAATTGTTGTAAATTTAGAATTTATTAATTTGGACCTGCGTGTCCAGCCTTATCTCTCTCGATTCTTTGTAATTCTCTTCTCACCTAATTCCCCTCAATGTTAATGAGGTTTCTTTAATTGTATTATGTAATTGGGTAGAAGTAGGAATAATGCTAGGGGGAGAGGAAATTGAGTGATTTGTTCTAGGAACAATCTGTGAGATATCCTTCGCATATCATTATTAATTTATTTTCGCGCCTTATTATCTTTTAGAATGCATGCTTAAGGGTGTATGATGAGACCTAACAAAGATAATAAATTATTTGCCAATTTACGCGAAAAACCCTCAATAAATATTAAGCGTTTTCCTTCCATTGAGTGATTCTTACTCAAGATCCAAGATTGGCACTGGTTTGTTGGCCAAAGTTAAGACCTTTGTCCATCGCGGATGTGTTTGAATCATGAAGGCTTTGTCCATATCGTATGTCTTGTCCAAGTTGTGATTTGTTGGCCAAAGTCAAGATCACTTCTTGTCCATCGGCATTGATTACGAAGATTTCCAAAGTCAATGGGTTCCGCTTAACTGGAATCATTAAGCTTGTTGTGCCAAAGCCAAGGCTTAGTTGATTCAGAGGAAAAAGGTTAGGAAAATATATTGGATATATTGGCATATATATTGTATATATATTTCGGACTTGGAGGTCCACCTACCGGATCTAGGAATTGGATGAGATCCAATTGATCTTAGAGATCTACCTAGTTAAATATCATACAACTTGTTGGCCAAAGTCAAGGTTGTGTGTTATTTAACGGGATCCTAGCCCATTAGGAAACTAGGTTTCCCGAGTACTCAACAGAGGGTTAGAGTCTTGCCGAAAAATAGTGGGAGGCTAGTATTGAATTTGCAATTTTGTTCAAATACTTAGCTCTACGCGCTTTCAAATTATTTCATCAATTATTTTTATTAGTTGGAGTAATATTATTATTATTTTTCTTGTAACAGTTAGACTGTACCCATACATCGTTAATCGAATAGTTGGACTATTGCAGTTAAGATGACAGGAAAGTTAAGCATTAGGGATATTGTCATGGGCGATGTCTCTTTAATGGCACAAACTTTCATGACTGGGATATGAATCTCAGAATGTTCTGGGATCCGAGAAGTTACTCTACACTATAGAGAGACCTTTGGGCCTATGCCCCGACCTGATCAGTTGCTTGAGCTAGAGCTTTGGAAGACTCATAGCGATGACAAAGCGACTGCTCAATCGGTAATGCTTGCTACTATGACTCCACAATTCCGTCTTCAAAACAAGGGATTGGATCCATATAAGATGATGGCGAAGTTTCATGATCTTCACCGATCTAATCTTAGATCACAAATATATAAGTTGCAGAAGAAGCTCTTCCGTGCTCGCATGTCAGAGGGTATGTCTGTTGAGCACCATGTGTCACAGATGATTGCTGACATTGAGCAGCTCGGACAGATGGGCATCATCTTTGAGGCTGAGACTTCTATAGATTTGATCTTGCAGTCTCTGTCAGACACTTTGAGTGGGTTCATCATGAACTACAATATGATGAACCAAGAACAAACTCTTGGAGAGTTGATGTCCACTCTGCGTGAAGCAGAGATAGAGCTTCAAAAGAGAAAGAAGCGCGAGGAGCACTTCGCTTCAACATCTCAGACTCCGAGGGCTTGGCCCAAGGCGACTGGAGGTGTAAAGAAGAAGAAGAAGAAGGGCAATGCCAAACCGTCAAAA
The DNA here is from genome assembly GCA_019454045.1 of Zanthoxylum bungeanum. Lineage (NCBI taxonomy): Eukaryota > Viridiplantae > Streptophyta > Magnoliopsida > Sapindales > Rutaceae > Zanthoxylum > Zanthoxylum bungeanum. Next base: position 55,944 of record SKCR01022913.1, on the reverse strand, counting down.
CCTTCTGGGAAGGGTAAGGATAAATCCCAAGATGTATGTCTCCAGTGCGGCAAGCGGGGTCACTGGAAGCGTGACTGCCGCGAGTACAAGGCACACATGAAGGAAATCAAAGCGGGCAAGACACCGTCTTCAGATATGTTTGTTATAGAAATAAACATGTCTACTACTAGTTTTAAAAATTAGATCTTTGATTCTGGTTGTGGAACTCATATATGTCCTGATGTGCAGGATCTGCAGATTAGCAGGAGACTAGCCTCAGGAGAGATTGACCTCCGCGTTGGAAATGGGACACGAGTCGCCGTTTTGGCCATTGGCACTTTTGTTTTGGAACTACCCTCGGGGCATGTACTTAAACTATCAGACTGTTATTATGTACCTAGTTTGACTAGGAATATTATTTATGTATCTATGTTAGCCCAATGTGGTACACTTTTGTATTTAGAAACACTGGGTGTTTTATATATAAAAATGATATGGAAATTTGCACACGCTGATGTAAATAATGGTCTTTATATTTTGAATATGAATCAATCTCAAACATATAATGTAACAAACAAAAGGCTTAAAGTAAGTAACAAAGATAAAACTTACATGTGGCATTATCGTTTGGGACACATAAATAAGACATGTATATCCACACTTTCGAAGAGTGGGTACTTGGACGGATTTGATCCAAATTCATATAACGTCTGCGAATCTTATTTATTAGGCAAGATGCCTAAATCACCTTTTAGCGGTAAAGGTGTACGTGCCACCGAACTGTTAGCCCTCGTTCATAGTGACGTTTGTGGGCCCATGTCTAGCCAGGCTAGAGGTGGATATGAATACTTCGAACCTTTACGGATGATGCATCACGTTATGGTTATGTGTATCTTATGAGACACAAGTCGGAAACCTTTGAGAAATTCAAAGAGTTTCGACACGAAGTAGAAAAACAGACCGGCAAAAGTATTAAGACATTACGGTCGGACCGTGGTGGTGAATACTTGAGAATGAGTTTCTTGATTACTTGAAAGAATATGGTATTCTTTCATAGTGGACTCCTCCCGGAACACCGCAATTAAATGGTGTGTTCGAACGGGAGAAACCGAACTTTGTTAGACATGGTAAGGTCTATGATTAGTCGCACAGAGCTACCTATTTCCTTATGGGGATATGCATTGAACAGTGCAATACTTATTTTGAATAAGGTTCGGTCAAAGTCTGTTCAACAGACTCCGTATGAAATATAGATAGGAAAGAAACCGGGTTTCTCATTCCTGAAGATTTGGGGATGCTGGGCATACGTCAAACGTTTGGAATGTACCAAACTTGAACCCAAATTAGATAAATGCCTATTTGTAGGATATCCTAGGGAAACCAAAGGATATTACTTCTATCACCCACAATAGAACAAAGTATTTGTTGCTCTACATGCAGTTTTCCTTGAGAAGGAATTCCTAAATGCAGTGATAAGTGGGAGGAAAATAGAACTCGATGAAAATCAGAGTGATATTGTTCCTGGCATAGAATCCTTAACGGAACATGAAAAGTCCATCAGGGATGAGACTGTACCACAATCTTCAAATACACAAGGACCGCGTAGGTCGGAGAGAGTCGGAAAACAACTTGAGAGGTATGGGTTTCTAATCTCACCTCATGTGGATATTAATCTTATTGAGGAAGATGAGCCGGCTACGTATGAGGAAGCGATACAAGGTATCGACTCCGGTTTATGGCAAGATGCCATGAATTCCGAAATGGATTCCATATACACCAACCAAGTTTGGACACTGGTTGATGCACTAGAAGCGTAAAGCCTATTGGTTGCAAATGGGTCTTCAAGATGAAGACTGACATGGATGGCAACGTACAAACATTCAAAGCTAGGCTTGTAGTGAAAGGGTATCGTCAACGACATGGTGTCGATTACGACGAAAATGTTTCACCCGTTGCCATGATTAAATCTATTAGGATAATGCTTGCTATTGCTGCATATTTCGATTACGAGATATGGCAGATGGACGCCAAAACCGTTTTCCTTAACGAAAACTTTTGGAGGATGTTTATATGCAACAGCCTGACGGTTTTGTCGTACCAAGACTTGCAAATAAGGTTTGTAAGTTAAATCGATCCATTTATGGATTGAAGCAAGCATCGCGTTCTTGGAACCAACGTTCTGATGAGATCATAAAAGAATATGATTTCGTTCAAAACGAGGATGATCCTTGTGTATATAAGAAGGTTAGTGGGAGCGCACTGACATTCATTGTCCTTTACGTTGATGATGTATTGCTTATTGGCAATGACATTCCCATGTTAACATCGGTGAAAGCTTGGCTTTCATTAAAATTCTCCATGAAGGATCTGCGAGAAGCAGCCTTTATTCTAGGAATAAAGATCTACCGGGATAGATCTAGAAAGTTGCTTGGACTCTCCCATAGCACGTACATTGACAAAGTGTTGAAGAGATTCAACATGGATCAGTCCAAGAGGGGACTGTTGCCAGTGTCACATGGCGTCACTCTATTTAAGGACATGTATCCTAAAACTAAAGATGAGAGAGACAACATGAGTCAGATACCGTTCGCCTCGACAGTTAGATCGATCATGTATGCCATGATATGTACGCGACCTGATGTCTCATATGCTTTGAGCATGTGTAGTCGCTATCAGGCCGATCCAGGTGATGGTCACTGGATGGCGGTTAAGAATATCATTAAGTATCTTAGACGAACTAAAGATTCTTTCTTAATTTATGGAGATGGAGAACTTGAGGTAACTGGGTTTACCGATGCAAGTTTCCAAATCGATAAAGACGACTGCAAGTCACAATCTGGGTACATGTTTTGTTTGAATAACGGAGCAGTAAGCTGGAAATCTTCCAAGCAAGAGACTGTTGCGGATTCAACAACAGAAGCGGAGTATATTGCTGCAGCTGAAGCAGCAAAAGAGGCAGTTTGGATTCGTAAATTTCTAATTGGATTATGAGTAGTCCCATTAGCAGCTGAGCCCGTTTCATTGTATTGTGACAATAACGGGGCTATAGCGCAGGCTAAGGAACCACAATCTCATCAACGATCCAAGCATGTTCTTCGACGTTTCCATCTGATTCGTGAGATCATACATCGTGGGGGTGTGAAGATCGAGAAGGTCGCATCAGAGGATAACATTGCAGATCCGCTGACGAAAGCTATTTCTCAGCAGAAGTTTGAGTGACATGTACGTAGTTCAGGTATTAGATACTTGAGTGACTGGCTATAGGCCAAGTGGGAGATTGTTAGACAATTATGACCCATAGCGTCACTATTTGTAAAAGACATTGAGGTTTTTGTACAAATTAACTATGTGACAATGGAAATTGCATTTTATCATTTTGTAATTTGATTACTTAAATATATAAATGATAAAAGTCCTTATGATTAGTTCCAGATTATAAGATATGAGACAGTATCAATCCATAACGGTTTAATCATTAAATATCCCTAGTCGTAGTATTATCGAGATTGGACATCTATAATGCGGAATAGACTAGTATTGCACTTGTGCGTGTTATAGAAGTGTAACAACATAGTTCTCATATATTTAAGTATTGGATACTTATGCAAGTGTGATAGGAGGTTGTATTTACCGATGGTACAGAAACAACTTCGCTCTGGATAGACCCCACGGAATCCCATTGGTAGTATGACTATGTGTCTATGGAATCCGCATCAGGGTAGGTGTGTTTGGTCTTAACCTGAGACTTGCATCGCTAGTACTTGCGACAATCAATACGTTTTGGTTTTGGTCGTCCAGGACTTTAACAGGTTCTGTGTACGCTCTTCTGGGTTTATTGAGAATCATAGTGTATTGGGTGTGACTAGGGATGTCAATTTTACCCGTAAACCCATAAACCAGCAAAAACCCGCCCTCAATGGGTAGGATTTGGTAAATATATATTGGGTGCGGTGGGGGTTTGGTAATTTAAAGCAGAACTCGCTGCGGGTGCGGTGCGGGTTGGTATTTAAGAAAAAAATGCGGGTATCTGCATACCCGCAATATTATTTTTTATATTAATATTTTTAGGACAATATAAAAAAACATTCATATAAAAACAACTAACAAAACCTAAACCTAAACCACTAATCCACAGTTCCACAGTCCCACTCAGCCGCAACCCGCAACCTGCCCAACTGAAGATTTTTTGCATGACTATTATTGTTTTTTTTTTAATCACATTTGTTAATAAAATTATAATACAAAAATTGGATTAAGTTCACATGATCAGAAACGGGAGAGGAGCAAAATAAGCTAGTGTTGTTGCTGCAACTTCAGTAGCTTTCCTACTTCTTCATTACACTTACATCACTTGAGTCTTGTAAGCAAACACTTTCATTACACTTGGCATAAAAAATATGACCAAAGGTTGGTGATTACTTTTTAACTTATTTTCGATTGAGTTGGCTAACTTAGATCATTATAATTATGAATGGAAGAACTCGTTTTAATTATGTTTATATGAAAAAATAAACATATGATACTGAGTCTTTCATACATTATGTTATCTATATACTGTATATACATACATTGCATGTTGTATATGTCAAATGAAAAACAAATGTGAAAACTACAGATTTAATTATTTAATTAAAAAAATTATATTATTAAGAACACAAAGTAATTCAATATTTTAAAAACCCGCAAAATATATGTTGGGTACCAATGCGGGTTTGGTAATTTATTTTTATATGTGGTGCGGGTTTGGTAATGAATATTAAAACCCGCAACGGGTATGGTGCGGGTTTGGTAATTTATTTACATATGTGGGTACGGGTTTGGTAATGGAAAACCCGCACCATACCCTACCCACTGCCATCCCTAGGTGTGATGTCAAGATGGAAGTATCACTTCAGTCATATGGAGATGATGATCACGCAGAGAAACAAAACTGGTACTCTCATAGGTTGTAACCATCGGGATAATATGACATGGTCATGATTATCTGATTAAAGAGACTAGTTGCTTGTAATCCGATATATTCTTCGTACGGGGCAGACACTATTCCAGCCCCAGGCCTTGCATGTGACATCCGATACTAGATCACAATACGCAATACTACGTATACTACGCCTGACATAGATTATATATTCCATTAAGAATATTTCTGGAGAATTGGGTAGGCACGGTGCTTTGCTAGAAGCCAACCATGTCTCGTAAATTGGTAAAAATGTAGTACGAGGTACGTACGTGTTCGGATAGTCCGACGACCGAATTTACTGCCAACATATCCAGGGATCTCTTGGGTCGCTTCCCGAAGATTCACCGATGACGTATGATTCGAACATAATTAATCTAGGATTAATTACGGAGAGATTTTATCTGGGATAAAATACTATTTGAAGAGAGAGAACGATTAATTTGGAATTAATCGATAAAATAATATATTCGACATATTAAACGAAATTAGATTTCGACGCGAAATTAAAATTGGATTTTAATTTGGGTTAACGAATTAATTTAGAATTAATTCATGAGTGACGTGAATAGTAATTTTACTAGGCTTAATTATTTAATTAAATTTGATTTAATTACGTCGCAACGGAAAGTTCGTTAATTCGGAATTAACGAACCCGAGCCCGGAATGTGTTTACGGGCACACTCGCATTTTGAATTAAAGTGCGGCCCACAAGTCACATCGCAAGTCACATCGCCTGTCACTTTAGTGATGGAAGTCATGTCACCTTTTTGTGATTGACAACCAGTCACTATTCATGATGGGAGTTGTTGAAGGCATTGAATGCCATTTTCCCTCTAATTTGCTTTATTCTTTTTTGGAAAAAGGATATACCAAATGGTGTGAATGACTTTAGTAATTGTTTTTTTTTAGAAACAAAAACACAATTCTTGCACTCTCTCTCTCTCCCTCACGGTTTTGGAACAAAAAACACTCTCCCAGATTTTCTTATTTGGCCGAAAATATCAAAGGAAGAAGAGGTGATTTTTGTGGCAAAAATCTCCATTGCTAGCACATCAAATGATCATTCAAGGTGATAGGGAAACCTATCATTGAGCTTGGAATCAACTCAAAGGCTTGGAGCTTGGATTTCATCCCCAAAGGAGACCTTGGCCGAAACTACAAGGAGAAAAAGTTTTGTGTTCAACGCATCCAACATCCGCTCTTTGTAAGTATGATTCTGCCATACTTTAATTTTGTATTCACATGATTTCTATGCTTATATGATCTTGGATAATGTCTTAGAGACCAACAAATATTATAAAAGATACAAGTGGGGTGGGACCAAGGCGTTAATAAAACTTTCCAAACTAAAGTTAATTTAACCAAAGGTATTACTAAAGTTAGATAATGATTTGGTGTCTTCCTTCACTCACTACCTTTTTATAGCCAAAAGGAAAAGCTGTGAAGACATCTAGATAATCATTTACTCAAGGCATACCTTAAAGCATATTTAAAGTGTTGGACTAATTTGGAGGATCTATTGTTTATTCCCGTCACCAAGGCAATAAGAGCCTAAGAGGTAAGGGTATTTAAGAGATATCGCTCCACCCTCCCTCTGGGGAATTTTCAATGGAGGAATCCATTTGACAGTTATTCACTTAAACTTGCTAAAATCCTCAATAATAATTTAAGTCTAAAATTTTCCTCCCGTTGTAAAGTATAGACCCAAATAGCTTAAACCATATTGGCAGGACTAGGCTTTACCAGACTGACCAATACCAATTTGTCCCTAAATCGTACTATTGACAATGGTTTGACTTTTCTGAGTCATAAGACGCATCGACCCTTAGACGTGGTCTTATAACTTAGTGGCAAAGATTGGGTGTCCACAAGGACTAGCATAAGCTATGGCATGTTTGATTGTCCATCCCAATGATCAAGGAATTGTGATTTATATCATAAATTGGTTGGGAACCTACCTAATTATCATTTATTATAATGACCGGCCCTAGTCGGAGTTATGAAATGATGATAATGGGATCCTTACCCACAAGAAATCCATCATATTGGGGTTGATGCGATTTGCTTAAAATTTTAAAACAATTGAGTGGGAGAAACTTCATAATATTAAAAGCCAATGTTATTATGAAACATTAATGAAAACATATTCCTAATTTTAACATTTTCTCTTAACAGATGGGTTAAAATATTTCACAAACATTCAAATGGAAAACAGAGTATCACTTCGTTCCATCCTTGATGAGCATAAGCTCAAAGGGGACAACTACAATGACTGGTTTAGAAACCTTAAAATTGTCTTACGACAAGAAAATATTTCTATATTCTTGAACAGACCATTTCCCCCTAAACCCGCAGAAGATGCTGACCAAGATACATTTGATGCTTGGAAGAAACACGTCAATGATGATGAGCAAGCAGTTTGCATAATGCTTGGCTCTATGTCGGACGAACTTCAGAAAGCTCACGAAGATATGGATGCTCAAACCATTATCTTTCACTTGAAGGAGTTGTATGCAACTTTCGTTCATACCGTGAGATTCCAAGTGTCATGTGCCTTATTCCAAACAAGGTATAAGGAAGGATCTGTTAGTGGACATGTGCTTAAGATGATTGGCCACATTGAAAAATTGGCCAACCTAGGGTTCATCATGGATTATGAGATAGGTCACGATCTAATTCTTCAGTCCTTACCAAAAGAATTCTCTAACTTTATTATGTAGTTTCATCTGTCTGATAAAGAAGCTACTTTAGCATAATTGCACAATCTGATAAAGCAACCAGAAAATGACTTGAAACCGGAGCTTAAAACCTCCGCCTCCGTCATGCTTACGGGTACGGACCTGAAGCCACGAGGCCCAAAGAAAAATAAGGGCAATGCCAAGGCTCCAGATCACCTAAAGCCCAATGGTAAGGTGGAGAAAAAAATAGGGAATGGGAAATGTTTCTTTTGTGGAAAGAAGGGTCATTGGAAGAAAGACTGCAGATCCTTGAAAGCCAAGGAAGCTAGAGAAGCCCAAGAGGCCAAGAAGCCCAATGCTTCAGGTATGTTGTATATGATTGAACTATATTCTCAAAACTCTGAACCTTCTATTTGGGGGCTTGACACCGGTTGTGGGACTCACTTGTGTAACAATGTGCAAGGCCTGAGAAACAGTAGGAGACTCTGTCATAGGGAGGTTGACTTACGCATGGGTAATGGAGCAAAACTGGCTGCATTGTGTGTGGGGACTTATTCATTAGTTTTGCCGAATGGTTTAGTTTTAGACTTAGAAGATTTGTTTATGTACCTTCTCTAGTAAAGAACATCATTTCAATTTCTTCTTTATGTAATAAAGGTTTTTCATGCCTAATAAGTTGTAATGAATGTTCTATTTATTTCAATGAAATAAAATATGGAGATGGTATTTTGAATAATGGTATCTATATCTTACAAACTTTCAAAGAATGTTCTACCTCTAATAAATACAACGGTAACTCGAATAATCTCAATGAATCACTTCTATGGCACAGTCGCTTAGGTCATATCAATGAAACAAGATTAACTAAGCTACATAAGGATGGGTATTTCAAACCCTTTAAATATAAACCTGATGGAACTTGTGAGTCATGTTTACTTGGTAAAATGACCAAATTACCCTTCAAAGGTAAAGGACAGTGTGCAGCGGAGACATTTGAACTCATACACTCTGATGTATGCTGACCAATGTCAGTCACCACTAGAGGTGGATTCTCCTACTTCATTACCTTTATCGATGATCATTCGCGATATGGGTATGTGTACCTTATGCGGTACAAATCTGAAGCCTTTGAGAAATTCAAAGACTTCAAGGCTGAAGTAGAAAACCAGCTTAATAAAAGTATTAAGTCACTAAAGTTTGACCGAGGTGGTGAATACTTAAGCAACAAATTTCAAGATTACTTGAGAGAAAATGGCATTGTTTCCCAGTGGACTCCTTCGGGAACTCCACATCATAATGGGGTCTCCGAAAGGAGAAATCAGACATTATTATATATGGTCCAATCAATGATGCCAGACACGGATCTACCTCTTTCATTTTGGGGTCTTGCTTTAGAAACTGCAACACTACTACTAAACCAAGTTCCTTCCAAGACTGTTAGTCAAACACCATATGAGTTATGATATGGGAAACGTCCTAGTCTTAGTTATCTAAGAGTTTGGGGATGTGACGCATATGTCAAGCTCACACAAAATAACAAATTGGATGAGATAGGGCAGTTAAATGTAAGTTTGTAGGATATGCCTTGAACTCAAGAGCATATGTGTTCTACGTCCCAAATGAACAAAGAACATTTGTCTCACGAAATGCTAAATTTCTAGAGAATGAATTTCTTCTCAAGAAATATAGTGGGAGTAGACTTGACCTCGATGAGGTACAAGAAGAACAAAATAACATAGAACTAAACCCCAGGCCCCTCAAAAGGGCAGCGACGGAACAACCACAAGGTTATGAACTCAGAAGGTCTGGTAGGGAAAGACATGAGCCTGAAATATATGGTTTCCATATTGATGAGGAACATGATCAGGTCATTGATAATGACGATCCCACCAGTTATGACGAAGCAATGCGTGACATTAATTCAGTCAAGTGGCTTGAGGCCATGAAATCCGAAATAGACCCTATGTATCAGAATCAAGTCTGGGACTTGGTAGATGTACCTGAAGGGATAAAAACCCATAGGCTGCAAGTGGATTTACAAGCGTAAAACTGATGCAGAAGGCAACATCCAAACCTATAAGGCTAGGTTGGTGGCGAAAATTTATAGACAAATCCAAGGAATTGAATATGACGAAACCTTCTCTCATGTTGCAATGATAAAGTCCATTCGAATTTTACTGGCACTAGCTGCACACTTTGATTATGAGATTTTGCAATGGATGTCAAAATAGCTTTCCTTAATAGGAACCTCGTAGAGGAAGTCTATATGACACAACCTGAGGGGTTGCATCTAAGGATGATCATAATAAAGTAAGCAAGCTTAAACGATCCATTTATGGACTCAAGCAAGCCTCCAGAAGTTGGAATATATGATTTGATGAGACAATCAAAGAATTTGACTTCATCCAAATGTAGACGAGCCTTGTGTTTACAGGAAAATTAGTGGGAGTGCTGTTGTATTTCTTGTATTATATTTCGATGACATATTAATCATCGGGAATGATATTCCCATGATGCAAGCCACCAAGCAATGGTTATCTCAGAATTTCTCCATGAAAGATTTGGGAGAAGCAGCCTACATCCTCGGCATTAAGATCTACCGTAATAGATCTAAGAGGTTGTTAGGACTTCTCAATCTACGTACATAGATAAAGTTTTGAAAAGATTCAAAATGGAAGATTCCAAAAGAGGTAATTTACCTACTTGTCATGGAATCAAATTATCTAAGGAGCAATGTCCACATACTCCTTCAGATAGAGAGCGTATGAGTAGGATCCCTTATGCTTCAGCAATAGGATCGATCATATATGACATGCTATGTACAAGACCTGATGTATCTTATGCTCTTAGCATAACGGGCAGGTATCAGAAAAATCCTGGTGAGCAACACTAGGCAGCTGTCAAAACAATCCTCAAGTATCTGAGAAGAACTAAGGATGTGTTTTTGACATATGGAGATTGTTCTGAGATGAAAGTCATTGGTTACAGTGATGCGAGCTTTCAGACCGATAGGGATGACAGCATATCACAAATAGGATATCTGTTTACTTTAAATGGCGGTGCTGTAAGTTGGAAAAGCTCAAAGCAGTCAACTATAACAGACTCCACCACTGAAGCCGAGTATATTGCAGCATCTGAGGCAGCTAAAGAAGAAGTCTAGATAAAGAAGTTCATCACAGAGCTGGAAGTGCTTCCCGCGATAAAGAATAGTGTCATGATGTACTGTGAAAACACGGGCGCCATTGCTCAATCAAAGGAACCAAGGTCCCACCAGAAATCCAAGCATGTACTCAAGCGATTTCATCTCATCAGGGAGATTTTTTAGAGAAAAGAAGTTATTATAGAGAAAATACCCACAGAAGATAATCTTGCAGATTCTCTGACTAAAGGGCTGACTCAACAAAAGCATGATAGGCACACCCGAGAGTATGGTGTCCAGATTCATACTAGTTGGCTATAATGCAAGTGGGAGATTGTTAGAGATATTCCTTATACCCAACTTGTGGATGGGCTATATGTACATGTATTTGTAATATTTTCATTAATTAATAAAATGACAATCTTTATTATACGTGTCTTACATAACTTATATGAATCATCAACACTGTAATAAAGATATTGGAGTAATAAGACGATGGCTTCCACACCTTATGAGAATCATTACTCTTAAATGTTCCTAGACATAGTTTTGTGAATAATCTGGGCATTCACAAAGCGGAGATACTAGCATGATGATATGATCCGCCCTTAAGTGGGGTAGCCGATCTCATAGGCTACTAGCGGAGATCCGTCCGCTTGGTGTATCACATGGATGCATGAGTTGCTCGTGTCCATCGAACTGACCGCTGAAAGTTTTCATAAGGAGTGTTATCTCATGTGTCTGTGAGAACTTTCATGTATCGATTATATGACTATCAACATCATAACTTTGACCATATGGGTAGACACTTCCCGTACCCTAGGTCAATAGGTGGGGATACAGTGAGACGAGTGACTGTATCATATGTAAATCGCATACATAATGGGTATATATATCTTTCCTTCTCATTTAGGGGCCATGACATGTTGCTAGATGTCAACCTTGGTCATTGAAATCGAACGACCATCTGATCGAGGATAATTTATGTTCGATTAAATTATCACGATTCATTTCATGTCAGACTTGAGGGGAACCCAAAAGGTCACACACAACAAAGTCGAAATCAATGGTTAACAGTGCACAGTACAAATATAACAGCATATATGATTGCTATAGGAATTGTTCATAAATGGTTCAATGTGTTTAATTATTGAACAGATCATTTATGAGGTTCCATAGTGGCTTAGGGATTGGTGAATGACGATAGGGGCACTTTGGGAATTGGAATAAAGAAAATTACTATTCACATAAATAGTAATGTGAATAGTATTTTTTTTTTGTTATTTGTTTTGAATTCCAATTCGACCCAAACTCTTATTAGGATTTTATAATCTCATTAAACCACTAAATTAAGATCCAATGGCTAAGATTAAATTAGCTTTTATCCCACATCGGATTCTTAATTAATTTTGTTGTCTTTGGAGCACTATATAAACCCAAAGAATTCTTCACAAATTTTTTACACCAAAACCTTCCATATCTTGGGTTTATATAAGTGAGAAACTCTAAATTTTAAGAGTAAGCCACTGATTTTGAGGATCCTTAAGTCTAATTGACTAGAGGAACCTTGAGTTAAAAGTTTTGAGGTATTTGCCTAGGCTAGCACCAAGGGCAAAATACCCGTGCACTTAAGGCGTAGTCTTGCCGTTGAGTTTTGGCTTTGGTGTGTGCATCTTTGGAGGCCACACACTTGAGTGGCTCTTTGGAACGTGGAAGAGCTTGCTGAGTTCGAGAAAAGCTTGTAGATTGGAGGGAGGACTAGAGGAGTCTACGGTTCAAGTAAGTCTTTTTCTTTCTTTATTTTAATTAGAGTTCTTATGATAGTTAGCATATTTAGGTTTATGTTCTTTGCATGTCTTATGAGTTTTATGCTTAGAATATATAGTAACATGCCTAGGCTTGTAGAATAATCAAAACAAATGGGTCTTGGGTAAAGGGAAAGCAGAAAAAATAATTTTAATTTTCCGCTGCGCACTCGCGGCCGCTTCCCAATACTAATATGACCACCCAAACACAAACCATAATCATTAATTACCAAACATAATATCCTCAACAAACAATATACAAATAAACATCATTACAAGTTTATACTCTCAAAATACTTCTCCAAAATGCATGTTATCCAATAACCCAAAATTAATTATGGTATTCTCATTATTAGGGTAACATAAGATTCAAAAATTAGGTCTTCACTTTCTTGCACAAAACTGAAATTAGAAGGAATAAAAGATAATAAAAAGCTTACTTGTCATGTGATATTCTTAAAAGTATTATCAATGATAAACTCAAGCTACCGATATAGTCTTAACGACTTTGGCACGTTCAGGATTTCCACTTTTACTTGAATTTATCTCTTATCATATAAGTTCTACCAGCGTAAATGAACTACCATCAGCCATAACTGCACATCTTTGGCACAATACAGCTATAGCATCATGAAATCATTTATATCTATATTGACAAGGCGGACCACGAAACAAGTATTCATATTACTAGTTACTTTATAACCTTATTAAGTGGGGATATTTCTAAAGAGAGTTTTGCTCTACATCAAATGCAGAATTTAATCTAGATCAATTTCTCAACAGTTTAATTCTACCTGGGAAAATATAACTTAACTTAACCATTTAAATCTTCGTTATGTTTTCTGTTAGGGTAGAATCAAAAAATTAAGAAACATATAAATTACATGCATGTGTAAATATCAAAATTGGATTATATATCATATGTCAAGCATGAAAAATACAATGGATGAAGGATCAGACCTGTTCTGATACCATTTTATTGGGGTTTTAGCATGGGCGCAACGATAGCACTGTTCGGGCGAAATCGTAACTTTAAAAACTTTTAAACTTACCAAATAAATTATTCAGTATCCAATATGAATAATTCATTCATATTTCACCAAAACATGTTATATTTGTTATCAAAAAACAATATTAATAATTTAGAAAATATCATGAAAGTTTTACGAAAATATTTTTCCGCAAAATGACATAAAATGTGTTTTTGCCCGAACCGACCAACCACTACACATGGGGGCTGCCCAGGTCAGCTCCAATAGTACATGGGCAGTTCATGGGCTGCAAACATCAATCAACATATATATAATTATAATTATATCAATATATATATATATATATATATATACACACACTTTCCCTGCAAACATCAATCAACAAATAATTATGTTAAGGGAATCATCGTACATTGTACTTACCTCTATCCACGAAAAATTCCTTAATATATCTATATCCTCGCTAAGAATGTGAAAAATGTAAAATTATGATCACGTCCCTCAATTTTTCCAAAATATTAATTTTACCCCTAAACTTTCTAAATTTCCATTTTAACCTCTAAACTTTCCTATTATGTCCATATAGTCCTAAAACTCTCAAATATTACTTACTAATCCCTGAAAATAAGAATTTACAGATTTTCCCTCTTAATCATGCAAATATACAATTAAGTCCAAAACTTCCAAACTCTAACATTTACACCCCAAAATGGTAATAATCACGTACCAAGCTCCAACGACCTCCAAATCTCATAATGAAGGAGTCGCTATTCAGCAAACGTCTCAAGGATCTCGGTGATGGTGGTCGTGGGGGCTGAAACATGGTGGTTGCTGACGATCGATTGAATAACGATAGCTACCGTATTTTGCTCGTTTCTCAACAGCCGAAGGCCCAATTTTGGCAAATAAAGTGTCCAAGTTGCGTATCTTGACGAGGGGAATATTCTGGTCTGGGAGGTGTCGTACACGCATGGCAGTACGTGGGGCGCGTCGCGACGGTAGTAAGGCGACGTGTGGGGCCCGTGCGGGTGTGTGAGTGGGAGTTTTGGTGGTGATCCGACAGTGTTGGATTCGACTCATTGAAGAGATTCCCCATATATGGTCATTCGCTGGAAACGAAGATCGGACATCGAAAATCCTATTTCTCTATGTCCATGTACTTTCTCTCTCTAAGAATTATTCTTCAAAAGCTCTCGGTTTCTCTTCTAAAATCCCCTAGAATTACTCTCAATTGCTATCTGGAAATTTGCTCAAGGCAACCTCACTCTCTCAACTTAGGATAATAATAAAAACTAGGCAATTGCTTAAGTATTGCATTGATAGAGATTGTGGAGGTTAGTAGGGTCAAAGGTGGCGTAGTTTTGTTTAGTTTTAATGATATGGAGACATGTTTGGTGCATGAATATGATGATGTTGGAGGTAAGAAGAAAGATATAAGTAGTTTTTATGATAATGTTTGTGTATAATGAAAGAAAAATGAAATGATTTATTACAATATACCATCCTTATAAAATTTTCGTCCTCGAAATTTCTCAATCCTCAAACAGCGTTGGGTATTTCTCCCTCATATCATGTTCCACTTCCCAAGTCGCCTTTTGAAAGTGATGATTAGACCACATGACCTTCACAAGAGGAATACGTTTGGATCTCAACTCTTGAACCTTTTGATCTACGATCTTCACAGGTTTTTCTTCATAAGTCAGGTTATCGCTCAAATGCACCTGTTGACCCTCCAAAATTTGAGAAGGGTCTGGTACATACTTCTTCAACACTAATATATGAAATATTTTATGAATCCTTTCCAAATCCGGTGGCAATGCCAGAAGATATGCCATTTTGCCTACTCTTTCCAAAATCTCAAAAGGACCAATATAGCACGGTGTCAATTTTCCCTTCCAGCCAAATCTCAAAACTCATTTCCAATGAGAGACATTCAAAAAGAATTTATCCCCCACTTGGAACTCAAGGTCTTTCCTCCTTTTGTCAATATCACTCTTATGTCGACTATGCACCTCTAACAGTTTAGCTCGAATCAGTTTGATCCTCTCTGATGTCATATCGACCAAGTCTGAGCCATGTATCTATCTATCTCTAACCTCACCCCAAGAAACATGATTCCTACATCTCCTTCTATACAAAGCCTCAAATGGAGCCATACTGATGCTAGCCTGAAAGCTATCGTTGTAGGAAAACTCGATCAGATGTAAATACTCATCCCAACTCCCAGTGAATGTCAATACACACGATCTAAACAAATCTTCTAATGTCTGAATAGTCCGCTCTGAATCACCGTCAGTCTGAGGGTGGAATGAGGTGCTTATAGAAATCTTTGATCCCATAGACTTCTGGAAACTCTACCAAAAACGAGAAGTAAATCTGACATCTCTATCTGATACAATCGATAATGGTACACCCTATAGTCATACAATCAGCTCCATATATAATTTTGGTAGTATCTTTAGTCCCCATGTAACTCGAATCAGTAGAAAATAAGCAGATTTAGACAATCGATCCACTACTACCCAAATTACATCATAACCCTTCTGTGTCCTCGGCAGCCCAACTACGAAATCCATCGTAATGTTTTCCCATTGCCACTCAGGTCTAGGTAGAGGCTGGAGTAATCCGGCTGGATGTTGATGTTCTGCCTTAACCCGCTGACAAACCAAACACCGAGATAAAAACTGTGAAATCTCTCTCTTCATTCCCAGCCACCAATATACCTTCTTCAGATTTTGATACATCTTGGTGCTCCCATGATGAATATTCAAGGATCATCATTGGCCTCATTCAATATCTCTTATTTAAGCGTTCCCGAATGTGGTACCATAACTCTATCACCAAAAAGTAATACATCATCCGAACTCAATCTGAAGGTCATAGTCTCACCCTTACAATCTCTGCTCTTCATTTTCCACATTGACCATTCTCGCTCTGTGTTGTTTTGAGTCTATCTAACAATGTAGGCCGGACCTTCATATGGGCAAGAAGACCTACATTGTCGGACATCTAGAAAGTCAAATTTAATGCTACCATCTCCTCAAACATCCTCTTTTGGCTCTTAAATATTGTAATTTACCCATATTCTTCCTACTCAGTACATCAGCAACAACATTGGTCTTCCTGGATGATAATTTATAGTACAATCATAGTCACTTAGGAACTCCATCCAACGTATTTGCCTCAAATTCAGCTCCTTCTGAGTGTGAATATATTTCATACTCTTATGATCCATATAAATCTTACACCTGGCACCATATAAATAATGCCTCCAAATTTTTAGAGCATGTACAATCGCTGCCATCTCTAGATCATTGGTAGGATAATTCTTCTCTTGAGTCTTCAACTATCTCGAGGCATAGGCAATCATTTTCTCATACTGCATCAGTAAACATCATAACCCTTGATGTGGCACATCAGTATAAACAACATATCCATCAAGTTCGGATGGTAGAGTAAGTACCGGTGCAATAGTTAATTTCTCCTTCAGAGTTTGAAAGCTCCTCTCAAAATAATCAGTCCACACAAACGGTACCTTCTTCCTTGTCAGCTGAGTAATCGGAGCAGAAATAATAGAGAAATCCTGAATAAACCGATGGTAGTAGCCTGCTAATCCCAAGAAACTCCGAATCTTTGTCACCGTTCTCGGTCTCTCTCATCTCAGAACTGCTTTAACTTTTTATAGATCTACATAAACACTTTCTCATGAGATAAAGTGTCCCAGAAATACCACTTTATCCAGCCGAAAATCACATTTATAGAACTTGGCATAAAGTTTCTCTCTCCTCAAAGTCTCCAGTACTAATCAAAGATGTTGTTATCGATCCGAGAAGACGAATACACAAGGATGTCATCAATAAAATCTATGACAAACTTATCTAGATACGATGGGAACATTATATTCATCAAATCCATCTGCAGGCGCATTAGTAAGTCTGATTGGCATTACTAAGAACTCATAATGCCCGTACCTCGTTCGGAATGCAGTCTTAGGAATATTCACATCTCGGATTCTCATCTGATGATATCCAGATCGAAGATTGATTTTCAAAAACACCGAAGCTCCTTGAAGTTGATCAAACAAATCATCGATACGAGGCAACAGGTACCGATTCTTGATCGTCACCTTATTGAGCTGACGATAATCTATACACAGTCTTAAGGTGTCATTCTTTTTTTCCACGAACAATACTGGTGCTCCCCAAGGTGAAACACTAGGCCGAATAAATCCTCGATCTAACAGCTCTTGTAACTGTTCTTTCAACTCCTTCATTTCTGCCAGGGCTATACGATATGGAGTCATCGAAATAGTGGTGGTACCAGACATCAGATCTATAGTGAACTCTACTTCTCTTCTTGGAGGCAATCCTAGTAACTCATCGGGAAAGATGTCTTGATACTCTTTCACAACAGGAATATTTGTTATCTGCGATGATTCATCCTTCTCCACTATAACGATACTCACTAATAAGCCTTTGCACCCTTGTCTAATCATTCTACAAGCTGACATGGCAGAAATGATAGGTACCACAACCCGATTACGGTCATTGACTACCTTAAACTCCTTGTCATCTGACTTAAACGTCACTTCCTTACCGCTGCAATCAATAACGGCTCCATGAGCAGTCAGCCAATTTATCCCTAAAATCAAACTGAAGTCCTCTATCTCTAACGGGTAAAGTACAACTGGTAGTTGCCTTCCTTCAATCTCAACATTCAATCCTATGTATATTGTATCTATCTTGATGTCCTTCCCTGAAGGAAGACTCACAATCAAAGGAATCATGTTGGTCTCTGGTACACTACCCAGACAAGGAATACAACCAATAGCAATAAATGAATGCGTAGAACCCGTATCAAAAAGAGCTCGAACAAGTATACCTGATACCCGAACTGTACCAGATACAGTATCACCACCATCATAAAAAATCGGTATGTAAAAATCAAAACCATTAAATTAGTCAAAAATTATGAAAATGATGAACAAACTGGGCCGTTTTAATTAAATATTTTAAGCAAAGAATAAATACAAATATTTTTATAATTTTTAATTAATTAAAATTACTTATGAGATCGTCGGATCTGCCAGTTCAACTGGAATGGTTTGACCGGTCGAACCACTGACCCACACTTCAATCACACGTCTAATTTTTAAAATATTGGCTCTTTTTAATGGATAAATTATTACAAATAATATGTTTGGTTACTGTGTTCTTACAAAGGAATTTGAACAACAGTAAATACAAAACGGTGTTACAATAATCAACAATACAGTAGTAATAATAAAAATGACAGGACAACAGCAGGCAGTGAACGAGAGTCAGTGACAGTGGTAACGGCAGGAACAGATCAGAAACCAAGACAGTGCGAACCGAGAGGATTCCGAGGCTTGTTGATGCGACAACAATCTCCTTAAAACAAATTCGTCCCCTACCGAAATGGTGCAGCAGAATGCGAGACGTTTGTTTCCCAGGATGCAACGGAAAATAAACGACGATGGGCACCACCAGAATCGTTTTCAAGCGAACCAAGATGTATTCGAACTCTTCTCAGAAAAACAGCGAAGGAAAAATATTTTTCTAGCTATTCTCTCAAGGAAAACGAAAACAATGTACTTATTAGAAACAAAATAAACACACCAATTAAAATCACATTAGTGGGAGACCTTCCATTTGAAGTAACCACTAAATTAATTAATAGAGTTAATTTGAGTGTTATGGAACTTCAAAAGCCTTGGAAAAAATGAAGAGGCTTGCAAAAATTGGCTGGGCCGAGCCCATCACAATTTGGTCCGGCATTCGTGTACGCAGGACACGCGGGTGCACACGAGCCAAGCTTGATTCGGATTTGATTTGCCCCCCCCCCCCCCCCCCCCGCGCACGTAGAGAGAGCCTCTATCCTTACAACTCTTACCCATCTACATATGAGCAATCATATATAAGCATAATATCTCTTCATAGCTTTCCCATATGGGACAAGCTTACTTTTCTTTATTTTCCAACACCAATGGGTGAACTTTGAGCAACAATTTCTCATTCACCCAAGCACCATTTTAAGCATATGAATATACCATTTCGAACTACTCACGGAGGAGTATTCGAATCATTCAATAACAACCACTAACACGAAGTGGACCATGCTTGAAATTGTGCCTCAAAATGCTTATTCATAAGCATTTTCCAACAATCCCCCACATGAATGAAATTGGCGAAAACGTCGAATAAAATTATTTTATAAAACATTTTATTTTGACCTAGAAGAGTTCAACGGTTCAACACCTGCATAGGATAGGTAGGCCTCAGCCTTTGAACCTTCCCTTGTGAAAATATATCTCATTTACTGGCTGACAGTGGACGCGATGTCATTGAACTGTACTGCCGTTCATGTAAATGGAGAAAATTTATCACACAGATATTTAGCCTAACACATCTGAGTTCTCATTATTATGTTCATTTTGGCCATGAACATCAACCTGGTTCTGCAAGAGTTTCTAAGAATTGAGCCCCGTACAATTCCCTTTGAAGCGGCCCCACTTCTCTCTCACATAGGTGATTTCTTATTTAAGAGCATCTCGTAATACTCTGCTCGGATTCCCGACGCATAAGAATCATTAAAAGCCTTTGCTTAACCTCAATCCATACAAGCATCACTGTTTCATTTCACCATAGGAATGGACTAGAGGGTAACCCCCCCCACAGTGAACCAATTATGTCTTTTACGAGTAGGTTGTCCCATTGAACCTAGATCTTGGGATCTCCAGTCAACAAGGTTGGGTTTTCCTTCGTAATAAACATTTATCTAACAGGGTTTAGTCCCATTCCCCTCGATGATTTCACAACCAACTCTCTATTTAACCCTTTGGTTAGCGGATCCGCAATGTTATCCTTTGACTTCACATAGTCAATCGAAATAACTCCAGTAGAGAGTAATTGTCTAACGGTATTGTGTCTACGACGAATATGTCTAGACTTACCATTATACATATTGTTATGTGCCCTTCCAATTGCAGATTGACTATCGCAATGAATGCAAATTGCTGGCACTGGCTTAGGCCAACTTGGAATATCCTCTAGAAAATTTCGAAGCCATTCTGCTTCTTCAGCACACTTGTCTAATGCAATGAATTCTGATTCCATTGTAGATCTGGCTATCACAGTCTGTTTGGAGGATTTCCATGATATAGCTGCACCTGCTAGTGTAAACACATAGCCACTGGTAGACTTTGAGTCTTTCATGTCAGATATCCAATTAGCATCACTGTATCCTTCGACTACAGCTGGATATCTATGATAGTGCAACCCATAATTACGAGTAAAACGTAAGTACCTAAGTACTCTCACTATTGCTTTCCAGTGATCAACCCCTGGATTACTCGTATATCTGCTGAGCTTGTTTACTGTACAGGCTATATCAGGTCTTGTACAACTCGATAGATACATCAAACTCCCGATCACTCTAGAGTATTCTACTTGAGATATACCCTGTCCCCTATTCTTTGATAGGTGTAGACTCACATCTAAAGGAGTTCTAGCCACAGCAGAATCATCATTGTTAAATTTACCAAGAATCTTGTCCACATAGTGTGACTGATCAAGAATAAGTCCATCAGGACTTCTCGAGATCTTTATTCCCAGAATGACATCTGCTAAACCCATGTCTTTCATGTCAAACTTGGATTTCAGCATATTCTTGGTAGATTTCACCATTTTAACATTACTCCCGACAATCAATATGTCATCAACGTAGAGACATAAAATGACATAGCCAACTTCTGTCTCTCTGACATAAATGCATTTATCACACTCATTGATTTTGAAACCATTTGCTAACATGGTGTCATCAAATTTTTTATGCCACTGTTTTGGAGCTTGTTTTAATCCATACAAGGATTTAACCAACTTACAGACTTTCTTTTCTTGTCCTGGAGCTATAAAGCCTTCAGGTTGTTCCATGTAAATTTCTTCATCTAAATCTCCATTTAGAAAGGCTGTTTTCACATCCATCTGATGTACCTCAAGATTGCGCAGAGCTGCAATCGCTATTATCATCCTTATGGAATTTATTCTCGTTACAGGAGAATAAGTATCAAAGTAATCAAGACCTTCACGTTGTCTGTAACCTTTAATTACAAGTCTTGCTTTGTACTTATCAATTGATCCATCTGCCTTTATTTTCTTTTTGAAAATCCACTTGGACCCTAAAGGTTTACATCCTGGAGGAAGATCCACTAACTCCCAGGTGTGATTTTGTAAGATGGATTCAATTTCACTATTGATGGCATCCTTCCACAAAGCACCATCAGCTGACCTTACAGCTTCGTTATAGCTTTGAGGATCATTTTCTAGCAAAAATGTCAGAAAATCTGGACCAAATGATTTTTCGGTTCTAGCTCTTTTGCTACGTCTTGGTTCAAGTTCAACAACTTGTTGATCCTCTGGAACATTTATTTGTTCTCGGTCCTGACTATCTTCAATAATAGTCTCATGTACCCGTTTGTGTACATTTGAATTCGAATTAGTTTTACAAGGAAAAGCGTATTCGAAAAAGGATGCATTCCTCGACTCCATTATCGTATTCTTGTGAATATCTGGTATATTAGACTCATGCACAAGAAATCGATAAGCATTACTGTTATGTGCATATCCTATGAAAATACAATCAACAGTTTTTGGTCCTATCTTCACCTTTTTAGGTGGAGGAATAACTACCTTGGCAAGACACCCCCACACTCGTAGAAATTTGTAGGAAGGTACTCTTCCTTTCCACATCTCATAAGGAGTTTTCCCTGCATCTTTCCGTGGTACCTTATTTAAAAGGTAATTAGCTGATAAAACAGCTTCTCCCCACATATTCTGAGGTAAGCCAGAGCTGATTAACATAGCGTTCATCATCTCTTTCAAGGTACGATTCTTCCGTTCTGCAATCCCATTGGATTGAGGTGAATAAGGAGCTGTGGTTTGATGTATGATTCCATTTTGTTCACAAAGTGATTCAAAAGGAAAACATACTCACCACCACGATCACTTCTCAACTCCTTAATTCTTTTGTTCAGTTGATTCTCAACTTCATTCTTATAGAGAACAAATTTCTCTATAGCTTCGTCCTTGCTTTTCATCAAATACACATAGCAAAATCTAGTGCAATCATCAATAAAGGTAATAAAATATTTATTACCGCCTCTCGATTGTATTGAATTAAAATCACATACATCGGTATGAATAAGATCAAGTGGTTCAGAGTTTCTTTCAATACTATGAAAAGATGATCTGGTTAGTTTTGCCTCAACACAAGTATCACACTTATGTTTGTTATCAATTTTAAAATTTGGAATGTGGTTCATGTTAATTAATTTCCGTAATGAATTAAAATTAACATGTCCTAATCTACCATGCCATAGATTAGAGTACTCAACAATATAAGCAGAAGAACTAGCTTTATTGATATTCTTAGGTTTAACAACCATTACATTGAGCTTAAAGAGCCCATCAGTTACATACCCTTTTCCCACATACATCCCATTTTTAGTTAAAACTACTTTATCAGACTCGAACACCATCCGGAATCCATGCTTGTTCAGAAGCGATCCAGACACAAGATTCTTCCGTATTTCTGGTACATACAGAACGTTGTTCAAAGTCAACTCTTTCCCAGAGGTCATCTTCAGAATCACCTTGCCTTGACCTTCAATCTCAGATGTTGCTGAATTTCCCATGTATAATTTTTCCCCATTACCAGTAGGCTCAAATGAAGAAAACATGCTCTTGTCCGAGCACACATGTCGAGTGGCACCAGTATCAATCCACCACTCTTTTGGGTTAGAACCCACCAGATTCACCTCAGAAACCACAGCTGAAAGGTTAATGTCTGAAACATCTTGAGTCATATTTTCCATCACGTTAGCCTCTTGATTCTTTTTCTTCTTCGGCAGTCTGCACTCAGAAGACTTGTGACCCATTTTGTCACAGTTGAAGCATCTTCCTTGAAATTTGGATTTCTTGGAAACTCCTCCTTTAGGGCCCATCTTTGACCCTTTGTTTTTAGGGTTCTTGTTCTTATGGCCATGTTCAACAACATTTGCTTTGGCCTCATGAGTTATTCCTCTCTTGTCAGATACTCTGTAATCTTCCTCAATTCTAAGCTTAAGAACCAAGTCTTCAATGCTCATTTCTTTTCGCTTATGCTTTAAATAATTCTTGAAATCTTTCCATCCAGGTGGTAGTTTTTCAATTATCGAGGCTACTTGGAATGTTTCACTTAAAACCATCCCCTCAGCATGAATTTCTGCTAGAATAATTTGCAATTCTTGTACTTGACTTAACACAGTTTTGGAATCAATCATCTTAAAATCTAGGAAACGGCCTACGACAAATTTCTTAGTACCGGCATCCTCAGTTTTATATTTTCGGTCTAAAGATTCCCAAAGCCCTTTTGCTGTTTTCATCCCGGCATACACACTGTACAAGGAATCACTCAGCCCATTTAGCACATAATTCCTACAAAGGAATTCAGAATGTTTCCAAGCATCGATTGCACTGATAACTTGGATATCAATCTCACCCTCCACGGGTTCAGGAGCATCTTCCTTTAGAAACCTCGCAAGGTTCAATGTGGTCAAGTAGAAAAACATTTTCTGTTGCCACCGTTTAAAATTCTGTCCACTGAATTTTTCAGGTTTTTCTGCAGCAGGATTGACATGGCTCACATGTCCAACAGGTTGTCTAGCCACAGAGGCAGTGACACCTTGGCTAGCCACAGCGGCTGCCATATTAAGCCCAGAGGCTGAAGCAAGTTGGCCAGCCGAGGAGGCTGCCACTGCACTTTGGCCAGCCACGGGGGCTGCCACAATATTTTGGCCAGCCGAGGAGGCTGCCATATTCGGATCTACTGTGTTTGGACTGTTTTCCATATCCACAGAGTCGAATTTGTTTTAAGATTATTACAAATAATATGTTTAGTCAAAAATTATGAAAATGATGAACAAACTGGGCCGTTTTAATTAAATATTTTAAGCAAAGAATAAATACAAATATTTTTATAATTTTTAATTAATTAAAATTACTTATGAGATCGTCGGATCTGCCAGTTCAACTGGAATGGTTTGACCGGTCGAACCACTGACCCACACTTCAATCACACGTCTAATTTTTAAAATATTGGCTCTTTTCTTTAAGCTTACTTTTCTTTATTTCCAACACCAATAGGTGAACTTTGAGCAACAATTTCTCATTCACCCAAGCACCATTTTAAGCATATGAATATACATTTCGAACTACTCACGGAGGAGTATCCGAATCATTCAATAACACCACTAACACGAAGTGGACCATGCTTGAAATTGTGCCTCAAAATGCTTATTCATAAGCATTTTCCAACATAAATAATGTAGTTAAATTAAGTTTGGAACTAATAAATGAACATTCTCTAACCCCGCTTATTTATATAATTTATTTGCATTATATATGATTCTATCACATAAACAAATACATTCAACATAAATTTTTAAGAGTAAATTCTTTTTGATTTTCATAGATTATTATTCAGTAAACTAACTGTGTTTAATAAATTAGCTATCTTACATTCTCAAGTACCATATAAAAAGCTCATAACGTTAGTTGATCTTCTCTAATACCACATAAAAGCTCATAATGATAGTTGATACTCAAAAGCTAATTTATCGTACTTGCATGTAGCTAAACCTAAACAACTGCCACATGAATGATAGTTGATACTCAATGACTGAAATTGTATTATGATTTGAAAACCTCTGAAAACTGAAACATAATAACATAAATGCGATATAAAACAGGAAACATGTCATGACCTTGACTGTTCCTTTTTGTGAAGCTAAAAACTGAAACATGATTTGAATGTAGGAACCACTTTCCATTCTCAAGTACCATATAAAAGCTCAAAACAGTAGTTGCCAAGTTAATCTTCTCGAATACCAAATAAATGCTCAAAAGCTAATTTATAGTACATGCATGTAGCTAATTAAACCTTTATTGACTGCAGGTTAGAAATTAATGGAAGTGCTAACAGCCATCACAAAAGTAGTCTTAGGCACACATTTAAGAGTTTATTCAAAACACCAAAACAACATATTACATATGAATATAGTTTATAGGAAGTGTCAGAATCACAGATCAAATGGGAAGGGGGTCGACAAGCAATGTGGTGATGAGGTCTTTGATGACATGAGGGGTGGTATAGCCATCCTCATCCTTGTATATAACATCTGATAGTCGTGAAAGATTAATTATACGATCAAGTAGAGGCTTTGCCACTTCTGTTGGTTTCTGGGATGCTTTATTTGTATCTTTCCATGCAATGGCTATTTCTTTGCGGAGTACTTTAATCGTCTCTTCTTCAGAAACGCCATGTTGCTTCATGTAGCAATCCACAGCCGAGGCAACATGTCCTCTCTTTTCTTCAAACTGCATGTGTGTATGTGAAATTGACCGTGTGTTAGAAAACTTTATTGTTAACGTTGTTGGATAATTTTAATAAGATCAAAGACTGCTGTTTCAATTAATATATATATATATATAAAGAATTAAATAATTAAATTTGATGTCTTCAAATTAAATCAAGAAGTGGGGAATTATGCGGTGGCCTATGATGACTATCCCTCAGGTTGTTTAAAAATCCCTTAAAACCCCCTCTGTTGTTAAACAAATTATTGTACCTCATGGGAAACTATATCATTCATAAATCTGCCAATAAGTTCTGAGCATTCAACAATTTTAGGGTGATTAGAGATCCAATCAAAGGCTTGCTTATTAGCAATCTCTCCCATGCCAAGAAAAGAAGCCGTTGCCAGCATATGAGAAGCACTTGACAGAAGTGAAACTTGCATATACTCCTCCAATTTTGGAACATAGCCTTCATTGCACCACTTGGCTTCCTCAAAATACCCTTGGATTAACTTTCTTAATCTGATATAATATAAACAAATAATTATATTACTTCGATATGTATAATCGAATACTAGAAAGCAATTAATTTTTGTCACCACCAAAAACATTTTTAAAAGACTTACCTCTTCTATTAAATTTGACATACAATATGACCTTCCTTCCTTTAAGAGTTGCTCCTCGGCTTCACCAAAAATGTCGAAGATTGTCCGGTAAATCAGTTTCATGTACTCCGGAAGTACATCGATACTGCTAATATCCCACCTGAAAATCAAGTGACAACGACTCCCATCTTAGAATATATGAACACTAAATTTTAATCTTGAAATTTGCACTGATCTTTCAGTAGATTTCTCGAACTTTGACCTTTTGATAGCATTTGTAAAGAGCTCAAGTTCTTCAATTGTACCATAGGCATCGTAAGTATCATCTATAATGGATATGATGGCAAATATTTTGGATAATGTTATTCTTCCAAAGGAATATTGAGGCTCAAAGTACACTCCCATTGCCCAAAAGTAGCATTCTACAACTCTGTCTCTAACATATGGCAGCTTTGTTTCTACATCTAAATTTTTCCACCACCTGAATTGCAATGTCATCAGTCTCAGCATCGATAATTATTTAGTTGTAGTATAAAAAAATATATTAGGGAAAATGATCAAAACCCCTCTTGTAAATTAATCATTTCTCCTCACATATTTCAAAACTCATCAAAACCTTTAATTTGTTTTTTGCTATTTTACTCTTAAAATTAAATAGACTTATTATTAACTCTTTTTTTTTAAAAAAAATTGATTAATTGATTACGTTTGTGTAGGTAGTTGTGATATCATAATAAATATTTTTGTATTTAAAAAAAAAATGCAGGTATTTAATGGGTTTTGAAACTTTAGAGGAAAAATGATTAATTTCGACAAAAAAGAGAAAATATTGTCGTAAAAACATTTGAACTTACTCGGTGATGATGCTCAGCTCGTTGCGATGAATTACTTGAAGCATGGAAAAATCTAGTTTTGCAAATTTAAGTATTGTTTCATCCTTCGAGTCATCTTGTGAGTAGACATCCATGTAATACCTTGCCTCCAGCCTTGGTAAGCTTCTGCGGAGTGGCCTATTCAATGAATGAAGTATTTGATCAGCAAGCTGAGGGCTTACTTGAGTAACCAAATACATCTGCTTTCACAATGAAAAAGTAAATCCATTGACATATCAATATCACAACTGTCTTAAAAAGTATATTTATGTCCCTAATGTTTCCTACTCTTACAACATCAGTTGTTAAACTTTTTTTTTATTTTTTTTTATTTCCAAGTCCCTATAATTTTTCGTGGAACCTTAATTTTTTTTTTATAATAATCCATTAGGTCTCTAGTATTTAGAATTGGCAGAAAATCTTTACTACTATATTAATAGTAATAATCCACAATGCAATACTGACCATTGCAATACTATATTAATGTTTAAATACTATACCAACATATAGTTAACTTTAAAGTAAATATTACCTTACACTCTCACAAAATTATAATTTCATAATATGAAATTATTTTTCTACGCTTATTATATACTCTAACTTTTGTTCGACAGTTTAATACTCTTTACTAAACTCAGTTTAAGTGATAAAAATAAAAACTACTAAGCACAAACTCATATTACCGCATGGAAGGTAATATCCTTGTTGCCTAAGTAACCGAAAACGAAGAGCAACATTGTATAGATCGTTGCCATCATCGTATTCATTATGAGATAGTTTCTCGATTTCATCTTCTATCTCTTTCTCAAAATGGTAAGCCACTCCTAAACGTTGGACAGTATCAATCAAGCTCAATTTCTGAGAAGTGTTGTTATCCGTTGATGAGATTAAAATGTTCCTTATTTTTCGCTCAAGTCCTTCAAATTCCTCTTGTGTTGTAGCATCCATTGCCTATATATACAAGAATTAAAATATTAATTAATGTACTCATTGAAAACATATGAAATAAATTAATGTAAATTACCACATGGTCGTCAGAATAACGTGTGAGGAATTTTCCTCCCCAGATGGTAGGATGGAAATTAGCCGTGTGACGGGTGACGCCGGCTGTGGCATTCTGAATTGAAGCAGGAATTGCTGAAACTTGAAGAGACATTTTCTTGTTCTCTGGTTCGGGCAAACTAGCTAGATAATTTATAATAATTCCTTTAACCTTAATGTGCTTCAATGACTTGTGAGAGCTATGGTATTTATAGGACATTCTGATTCTTGGAATTGTTCGACAAATTCGATTTGAATTGGTGGGACCGATAAGATATTGCCATGAAAAATGTTACAATCAATAATGTTATAGTTATGTAAGCCGTGCAATATCGTGTAACTCAAGAATTTAGATTTAGTGTTGAAATGAGTTGTAAATGTTACCGTCAATAATGTTGTAGTTATGTAAGATGTGTAACATCGTGTAACTCAAGAATTTAAATTTAGTAGTGAAATGAGTTGTTTTAAATTTTTTATAATCTTCTATCATGCTTTCTTCAATATTAATATATAGTTAAGATTCACTTACATTTAAATTATTATCCAATCTATATATATATATATATATATAAGTTAAATATTTTTAAACCTCTATATCGTGCTACGTGGCGGCTCACTATTAAATTATATTAAATAAGAAATCTATTATAAAAATAATACATTAAATTGTAAAATTAATATATCTCTAAAATTAATTTTATTAGAAACCTATAAAAAAATTTAAAAACATAATCTCCTATTAAAATAAGAAACCTAATAATTTAATACATGTCATCTAATCTCTACAATAATTTTTTATTATTAATTTATAAAATTAAAATATCTCTAAAAATTTATTTTTTAATTTTAAAATTATAAAATTAAAATAATAAATTATTAAAATAAGAAACTTATTGCGATACAAAAATAGAATCTCCTATTTATTATAAAATTATAATGTTAAAATATCTTTATATTTTTTTGTTATTAAATTGTATAATTAAAATAAGAAACATATATTGGTGGTTAAATCTAGGTCCCAAGATCATACAAGACATGAAAAAATAATGCGTGAATACATCAACGGAGGTAGCGGAATACTCACATCGATCGGTTGAGTCGATTTGGAGACGAACGAAGGCTAAAAACGCACTGCCAAGGACGCCCAACTGCAGCAGTCCACTGTCTCCAAAAACAGAAATTTGAGATGCGAAACGGAGCTCCTAGCTTCGTCGGACGGATCCCGGCTCATGGTCGAACCTCCCTACCACCTTCGCAAGACTCGTAAGTGTGCTAGCACTTGGATTTTCACCATGAAAACCCACTCTTTGCTTCCCTAAAGTCACGCCATTTCTGGTTCAAAACCAGTGAGCAATATGCAGTTTGGGCGTGAGGAGAAGAGGAGAAATGAGAGAGATGAAAAAGTGTTAAGTTGTTAAATGAAATGCATTTCAAATATATTTATATACTTGTGTGAAATTCACTAGCATTTGCCTTAATTTGCATTTCATTTGCTTTTAATTTGTCAAACAATAAAAGCCATCAACTATTACTATTCCAACAACTTACATCACACTCAAAGTGTCATAAGTTGTCTTTTCAATCAATCAATCAATCACATCAATCAATCACACATCACTCAAAGTGACATTTGATTTGACGCTTGATGTGACGAATGATTTGACGCTGATGCGACTTGCGACGCCGCACTCGAATTCGAAATACGAATGCGCTCGTAATCACACTCGGGCTCGGGTTCGCTAATTCCAAATTAACAATTTTTCCGTCGCGTCGTAATTAGATGATTACGCCTAGCGAATTCACTATTCACGTCGCTAACGAATTAATTCTAAATTAATTCGTTCGCCCGAATTAAAATCTAATTTTAATTCCGCGTCGAAATCTAATTTCGTTTAATATATCGAATATATTAATTTAATCGATTAATTCCAAATTAATCGTTATCTCTCTCTAGACGATATTTTATCTAGAGATAAAATATCTCCGTTATTAATCCTAGATTAATTTTCTCTCTCTTCTATATAATCCCAGATTATTCAAGAGTGCGAGTTGTGCGTCATCGGTGGGTTATCGGGAAGCGGCCCATGAGATCTCCGGATAAGTTGGCAGTAAATACGGTCGTCGGAGTATCCGAATCACGTACGTACCAAGTACTACGTCTACTACCGATTTACGAGACAAGGTCGACTCCTAGCAAAGTACCAAGTCTACCCAATTCTCTGGACATATCCATTTAAGAATATTAAGATCTATATCAAGCGTAGTATACGATTGTATTGTGTATATCGGCCCAGTATCGGATAGTCACGTGCTAGGCATGGGGCTGGATAAGTGTCTGCCCCGTACGAAGCACATGTCGGATGTCTGGTAACTAGTCTCTATAATCGGATATACATGACCTTGTCATAATATCCCGATGGCCGCGCAGCACTTAAGAGCACTAATACCGTATCCTGCGTGACATCATCTCCACTATGACTGAGTGATACTTCCGTCTTGACATCACATCCAATACACTATGATTCTCAATATACCCGGCATTGGCGTACACAGAACCGGTTAGAGTCCTAGACGACCTCAACTAAAGTATATTGATTGTCGTAAGCATTAGCGATGTAAGTCTCAAGTTAAGACTATACACAACCTACCTTGATTTCGGCCTCCCATAGACACATATTCATAATACCAATGGGATTCCGAGGGGTCTATCCAGAGCGAAGCTGTTTCCCGTACCATCGGTGAAACACGACCTCCTATCGCACTTGCATAAGTATCCAATACTTATATATATGAGAACTATGCCGTTGTGCCCTCACAACGCACACAAGTGCAATACTAGACTATTCCGCATTATCGATATCCAGTCTCGATAATACTCCGGCTAGGGATATTTAATGATTAATCCTTCGGGGACTGATACTGTCTCATATCATTCTCAGTCCAGGAACTAATCATAGGGACCTCTCTTCATTTATATATCTAAGGTGATCTAATCACAAATGATGAGAGTGCAATTTCCTTGTCACATAGTTAATTTGCTACAACAACACAATGATCTGTGCAAATAGTGACGCTATGGGTCATTTTGCCCAACAATCTCCCACTAGCTGCTAACAGAACTATATCTAATCTAATTAGATTTATGTTCGATCCAAATGGCTTCTTTTGCTGCCTCAGCTGCAGCAATAATCCGCATTTGTTGTTTATTCGGCAACATATCTTGCTCGGAATATTTCCAGCTCACTGTCCCGTTATACAACTTTATAGTACTGCAGTATTTAACTGTTTGGAAACTTGCAGCAGTGATCCCAGTCACTTCAAGTTCTCCTTCTCCATAGTTTTAAGACAACATCTTTAGTTCTCTAAGATACTAACAGATGTTCTTAACTTCAATCCAGTGACTATCACTTGGATTGATCCGATTGTGACTCCATATGCTCGAAGCGTATGAGACACCCTATCAAGTACATTTTAAATGTACAATTTCCCAGAGAGTGTTAACAACTCCAAATCTATCCCAGTAGATCTTTATTCCTTGAATAAAGGTTGTTACTCCCCAGAATTCTACGGAGAATTTCTATTGAAAGAATATCTATGAAAGCCAAGCTTTCACCAATTGTTTTATGGGAATTTCACTGTCAGTGCGCTCTCCCACTAACCTCCTTATATACACAAGAATTATTTCATTTTGATTCAAATCATAAACCATTATGATTATTTCAAAACGACAGTTCCAAGAACCTTATGCTTGCTTCAATCCAAACATGGATCGAATAACCCGCAAACCTTGTTTGTTGGTTATACAAAATTGTCAGGATGTAGTAAGCATTCTCCAAGAGGTTTCCTTTTCAGGAAAGCGATTTTGATCTACAACTGATACATTTCATAAATGAAATATGCAGTATTAACAAGCATCATCAAAATGGATTTACTATGGCAACAGATAAAAGGTTGAACCGTTATTAACACAATGTTGATAACGATACCTTTTCAGTCACAAGCCTAGCTTTGTACGTTGGTTTGTTGTCATCCATGTATGTCTTCCTTGAAGACGATTACAATACCATTAGGCACAATGCCTTGTGGTACAACAACTAGTATCCAAAATAGTTGTTATACATGGAATCCACTTCGGATTCATGGCACTTTGCCATAAAAGGGAGTCGATACCTTGTATCACTTCCTCGTACGTAGTCGGTTGGTATACCTCCATAAGATTTACATCATTAAGGGGTTACATCAGAAACCCATACCCCAGGTTATTTTCTGATTCTCTCCGATCTACGTGGTTCTTGTGTATTTGAAGATTAATGGTTTAGTTTCATCCTTGATGAACTATTTGTGTTCCATTAAGGACTTCGTGCCTAGAATAGTATTACTCCGATTTTCATCGAGTATCACTATCCTCCCACTGACCACTGCATATCGGTATTCCTCTCAGGAAAACCGCATGGTGAGCAACAATCATATTGTTCTCATGTGAGATTTATAAGTACTATACTTATGGTTTCCCTTAGGATAACCTATATTGGCACTTATCCAATTTGGGTCTTTTAGTTTGGTATCATCCAAACGTTATGCCTGGCATACCCAAATTATTAGGAATGAGAAACCCTGTTTCTTTCCTGTTCATATCCTATATGATATCTGTCAAACAGATTTATATGGAACCTTATTCTAAATAAGCTTTGCACTGTTAATACATATCCTATTGAAGGAAACAGTAGCTCAGAGCGACTCGTGATAAACCTTATCATGTCCAACAAAATTCGGTTTTTAGTTCGGACACACCGTCTAACTGACATGTCTCGGGAGGAGTCCTCATCTGAAAGAATACTATACTCTTTCATGTATGTTTGAAACTTACTGCTTAAGTATTTTCCATTACGGTCTTACCGTGACGGCATAATACTACAGTCGATCTGTTAATCTACTTCGTGTCGAAACCCTAATAGTTTCCGATCTGTGTTCTTCAAAAGAAACACATAACCATAACGTGATGTTACATCCGTTAAGGTCACGAAATATTCATGTTCACATCTAGCCTAGCTAGATATGGGCCCACTAACTTCACCATGAATAGGGCTAACAGATTGGTGGCCCTTATACTATTACTAAGTAAATAGTATTTTAGGTACTTTACCTAATAAACTAGATTCGCAGACTTTATTTGAATAGTCAAATCAGTCCTAGTACCCACTCTTCAAAAGTGTGGATATACGAGTCTCGTTAAATTGTGTCCTAGACAACAATGCCACAAATAAGTCTCTATTGATCAAATCAATTTGAGCTATTTATTTGGCATTTTATATGTTTGAGATTTTATTTATATTCAAAATATAAATTCTGTTATTCACATCTAATGTATTTATCTCAGTATCATCTTTATATAATGAAACACTTAGTGTTCAAGAATATAAAGGTTTATCCGCAACGGATTAAACACTGATATAGAGATAATGTCTCTAGTCAAACTAGTTACATTATAACAGTTCCTAATTTAAGTACATACCCAAAGGGTAGTTCCTAAACTTGAGTATCTACTGTCGAAACAGCGACTTTCTTCCCGTTTCCGATTCGCAGTGAAATCTCGGCTTGAAGTCAGTATCCAGCTCATAGCGGATTCTGAACATCAATGCATATATTTTATGTACCACACTAAGTATTTAAAATCCAATTTCAATACTAGTAGTGAACATAACTTTGACAAATATTTTAAAGTTAGAGCCTCGCCCTTTCTTTAATTCCTTGGTGTCTGCCATATCCAAATGGTAGTTACTTTGGGATATGTCAATTATCTTTTCAATATTTCACAAACCTTTGGCCAAGCCTTGGGTTTTGGAATATTGAAATGATGTGCACCTTGTGCAACACGCCCAATTGCAAACTTTTGACTTTTCACCTCTAGAATAGTCAAATCAATTCTCTAAGAATTATTAATTGCAATTTAATACTTTTAAATCTAAAGATAGATTATGATAAGTATATATAATTAAGCACTAAAGTCATCATCACATAAATCTTCCAAAGATTTTATGCTCTACTTACTTGCTTAATTATGGGCCTAGTCATAATAAGTTATTTTATCAAATAAATTACCTATTATTTATTCCCAATTGAAAATTAAATCATTTAAAACATTTAA
Organism: Zanthoxylum bungeanum; assembly: GCA_019454045.1. Classification (NCBI taxonomy): domain Eukaryota; kingdom Viridiplantae; phylum Streptophyta; class Magnoliopsida; order Sapindales; family Rutaceae; genus Zanthoxylum; species Zanthoxylum bungeanum. Next base: position 21,315 of record SKCR01022913.1, on the reverse strand, counting down.
TCCAAGGATTATATATTTTAAATATTCAACTTTTCAATTCTTTCTTGATTTCAATAGTCCACCTATTTAATCAATTTTAATAAGGTACTATTTATTATAATGATTACAATAATCCAATTATTTAATCAACTATAATTTTAATATTGATTACTATAATCTAATTATAAAATCAACTATCATTTTAATTCAATTATATTGATTACTATAATCCATTATAAAATCAACTGTATATCGAATGAGTTTGTATATAGTCCAACTATATATATATTTTTAAAACAACATAAAATATTAGTTCAACTAATACTTTTGATTAATATGACGAGTAAAATATAGATGAGCGCATTTAGCGAGTATTCGAACGAATGTTGCAAATTCAATACTTGACTCCCACTATTTTTCGTCGAGCCTCTAACCCTCTGTCGAGTACTCGGGAAACCGTGTTTCCTAGTGGGCTAGGATCCCGTTAAATATCACAACAATCTTGACTTTGGCCAACAAATTGTATGATAATTAACTAGGTAGATCTCGAAGATCAATTGGATCTCATCCAACTCCTAGATCCAGTAGGTGGACATCCAAGTCCCAAACATATATCTTATATATGCCTATACATCGAATGTATATCCTAACCTTTTTCCTCTGAATCAACTAGGCCTTGGCTTTGGCACAACAAACCTAATGATCCCAGTCAAGCGCGGACCCATTGACCATGGAAGCTTCATAATCAATGTCATTGGACAAGAAGTGGTCTTGACTTTGGCCAACAAACCACAACTTGGACAAGACACCAATATGGAACAAAGCTTCGTGATTCAAACACATCTTCGACGAACAAGGGCTTGACTTTGGCCAACAACCCATGCCAATCTAGGATCTTGAGTAAGAATCACTCAATGGAAGGAAAAGACGCATGATATTTGATGAGGGCTTTTCGCATGCAAATTGGCTACCAATTTAATTATCTTTGTTAAGGTCTCATCATCATACACCCTTAAACATGCATTCTAAACACATAATAAAGCGCATATGAAAATAAATAATAATGATATGCGGATGGATACTTAACACATTGATCCTAGATCAAATCTCTCCCTTTCTCACTCAAGCTAGCATTTGTATTACTTCTACCCCCTTACACTACACTCTAAAGAAACCTCATTTACATTGAGGGGAATAGGTGAGAAGAGAATACAAAGAGAATAGAGGTGGTAAGGCTGGCACGCAGGTCCAATTTAATAAATCGAATTTATTACAACAATTTCTAAATTGCCCACCCATCTAATATCCATCCGATATACATTATTCTTTCAACACAACCACGTATTCACACACATAAGCATGCTATCAATCAATCTAATCAAATTAATTACTGATAATTAAGTGATCATCCAATGTTCAAACAACGATTTGATTTGTTTCGAGTCAAACTCGTTTTTGCGAATAAGTACTCAAAGTACGAATTCATGAATTAAATTAAACTACTACAACTTAAATCAATTTAATATGCATTTAATACTAATTCACTATTCAATTCCAAATTAAATATTACACTTTATTAATAAACCTTTTACGATTAAATTCCAATTTAATCGTAACGCGTCTCAAAGACCGATTAACGTCCAACGTCAATTCAATTAAAGTCCAATGGGCTTTTAATTGATTTCTAAGGCGTGGACTTTTGGTCAACTCGGGTCAAACCGATAACCAAAGTCCAATCCGGGATTTACCCCATAAGCCCATAAATCAATCTTGGCCCATTAGGCCCAATTGAACTTTAAAGGTTCATTAGTTGCATTTGGGCTTTATGGTTAAGGTTTTGGGCCAATTGGATCCAATCCATTTGGCCTAAACCCAACTTGATAAAATCAAGCCCAATAGGCCCAATTACAACATTAATAGCCCAAATCCAATTTAAGGCCTCAAATAATTAAATTACATAAATCCAATTTAGCAATTTAATTACCTAAAGTGCATTACACGATTAATCAACTAAATCAATATTTCTAAAACACCATATTAGTCTAATTAATCATGCTCAATTCATTATTATATGTCCAACACACAAATTGAAAAATCAAACCCATTTACATGCTTCAAAGCTCTCGGCCAAGGAGGGATTTTGTGTCCGATTCGGTTTCGATCCAATCGAACCCACAATCGACATTAAATCACCATCCAATTTGATTTCATACACATCCAATGTCACAAAATCAAAATATACCAAGACATTAGGGCATTAACACATTCGGCCAACATAGAATTTTTGGGGTTTTTGTCCAATTCGAAATCCAATCCAATTCGATTAAAATTACATCATCCTACATGATTCTAACTTCATCAATGAATCAAAATCAAAAATTCCAAGAATTCCAAATTTCCATCACATTCGGCCAAGTGATATTTTTTGGGGAAAATTATTCCAAATCAATTTTCAACAAATTGGTCCAACCAAAATGCAATTATACATGTTATAAGCATACTCAAACAATCAATTTATTCAAATCATGCTCAACAAACATTTACCCAAATTTTAACCCTAAAAGTTTCATGCTTGAACCTAAGGCTCTTGATGCCATTGTTGGTTTAAATCTAGGTCCCAAGATCATACGAGACATGAAAATAATGCGTGAATACATCAACGGAGGTAGCAGAATACTCACATCGATCGGTTGAGTCGATTTGGAGACGAACGAAGGCTAAAAACGCACTGCCAAGGATGCCCAACTGCAGCAGTCCACTGTCTCCAAAAACAGAAATTTGAAATGCGAAACGGCTCCTAGCTTCGTCGGACGGATCCCGGCTCATGGTCGAACCTCCCTACCACCTTCGTAAGACTCGTAAGTGTGCTAGCACTTGGATTTTCACCATGAAAACCCACTCTTTGCTTCCCTAAAGTCACGCCATTTCTGGTTCAAAACCAGTGAGCAATATGCAGTTTGGGCGTGAGGAGAAGAGGAGAAATGAGAGAGATGAAAAAGTGTTAAGTTGTTAAATGAAATGCATTTCAAATATATCTTATATACTTGTGTGAAATTCATTAGCATTTGCCTTTAATTTGCATTTCATTTGCTTTTAATTTGTCAAACAATAAAAGCCATCAACTATTACTATTCCAACAACTTACATCACTCAAAGTGTCATAAGTTGTCTTTTCAATCAATCAATCAATCACATCAATCAATCACATCACTCAAAGTGACATTTGATTTGACGCTTGATGTGACGAATGATTTGACGCTTGATGCGACTTGCGACGCCGCACTCGAATTCGAAATACGAATGCGCTCGCATCACACTCGGGCTCGGGTTCGCTAATTCCAAATTAACGATTTTTCCGTCGCGTCGTAATTAGATGATTACGCCTAGCGAATTCACTATTCACGTCGCTAACGAATTAATTCTAAATTAATTCGTTCGCCCGAATTAAAATCTAATTTTAATTCCGCGTCGAAATCTAATTTCGTTTAATATATCGAATATATTAATTTATCGATTAATTCCAAATTAATCGTTATCTCTCTCTAGACGATATTTTATCCTAGATAAAATATCTCCGTTATTAATCCTAGATTAATTTTCTCTCTCTTCTATATAATCCCAGATTATTCAAGAGTGCGAGTTGTGCGTCATCGGTGGGTTATCGGGAAGCGACCCATGAGATCTCCGGATAAGTTGGCAGTAAATACGGTCGTCGGAGTATCCGAATCACGTACGTACCAAGTACTACGTCTCTACCGATTTACGAGACAAGGTCGACTCCTAGCAAAGCACCAAGTCTACCCAATTCTCCGGACATATCCATTTAAGAATATTAAGATCTGTATCAAGCGTAGTATACGATTGTATTTGTATATCGGCCAGTATCAGATAGTCACGTGCTAGGCCTGGGGCTGGATAAGTGTCTGCCCCGTACGAAGCACATGTCGGATGTCTGGTAACTAGTCTCTATAATCGGATATACATGACCTTGTCATAATATCCCGATGGCCGCGCAGCACTTAAGAGCACTAATACCGTATCCTGCGTGACATCATCTCCACTATGACTGGAGTGATACTTCCGTCTTGACATCACATCCAATACACTACGATTCTCAATATACCGGCATCGGCATGGCATACACAGAACCGGTTAGAGTCCTAGACGACCTCAACTAAAGTATATTGATTGTCGTAAGCATTAGCGATGTAAGTCTCAGGTTAAGACTATACACACCTACCTTGATTTCGGCCTCCCATAGACACATATTCATAAACCAATGGGATTCCGAGGGGTCTATCCAGAGCGAAGCTGTTTCCCGTACCATCGGTGAAACACGACCTCCTATCGCACTTGCATAAGTATCCAATACTTATATATATATATGAGAACTATGTCGTTGTGCCCCCACAACGCACACAAGTGCAATACTAGCCTATCCGCATTATCGATATCCAGTCTCGATAATACTCCGGCTAGGGATATTTAATGATTAATCCTTCGGGACTGATACTGTCTCATATCATTCTCAGTCCAGGAACTAAATCATAAGGACCTCTCTTCATTTATATATCTAAGGTGATCTAATCACAAATGATGAGAGTGCAATTTCCTTGTCACATAGTTAATTTGCTACAACAACACAATGATCTGTGCAAATAGTGACGCTATGGGTCATTTTGTCCAACATTATAATATTAAAAATATAATATCTGATTAAAATAAGAAACCCATTAATTATTTAATTAATTAATAATAAAAAAAAACATATTCTAAAATAAAAAAATAATTCTCTTATTAAAATAAGAAACCTATTATTTTAATACAACGTGGCACCTAATCTCTATAATTATCTTTTATTAAATATAAAATTGAAATATCTCTAAAATTAATTTTTTATTTTAAAACTATAAAATTTAATTAATAATAATTAAAATAAGTCCATTAAAATATTTAAAAAAACATATGTGGTACTTAATCTCTATAATTGTAATACCCCTCCAGAGGCATGATGCTAATGGCAGGAGACATGAATAACCTATCTCCCTAAGCCTCAAAATTAACAAAAACGGACATGACGCGCCATAAAAATTTGATAACCTCGAACGTAGTCCACCACCCAAGCAACCTGAAAAAAAATATCGGATAAGCAAAAAAGATCTCTGTTCCACACGAGTCATATCAAACATCATCATCAATACTTAAGGAATCTGTACCCACACTTACACTAACAAATCAAAACTTTTATTTACATGCATTACACGACTCAACATATACACAACAAATATACCTCTATACACATAAAACATCCTCAGGACTTTAGAGTGGGTGACTGCAGCTTGGGTGATCCATCAACTTGAGCAAGATATCCAAATTGGAATGGCCGACCGATCTGGTTGCCAACCTGCAAACTAACAAATTATAATGGTATGAGTTATGACACTTAATAAGTAACCATACATAACAAAAGCATACACGCCAAACATATTATAACTTTTGTTAACTACACATATATGAACTATCATATACTACAATATTCAAAAACTTCTATGTCAGCCAATCCTTATCCATTCTCATAATCCTTTAAATTTCCTATTATGCTTCATTCTTTATACAAGGTCCTTTAAATGTACTCACCTATACCAATCTATAATCTCATTACTTATGGCATACAAAAAATAAATCCATCCTTAAATAAAAACATGTAGTCGAATGTTATATCATCCAGTTCATTTAAATTCTTTTATCTTATAACAAAAGACGAGTCATATATGAAATATCATCAAATCAGAAGAATTTGATGATCTCTTATTGATCGTATTATCAATAGTAACATATGTACAAATAATCTTATAATATTTAGTTTGCCATATCATAAATATACTTACCTATAAAATTTTAGAAAAATATATCTTATACCAATCTTTAATTTATTTAAACAACGATCATACAAATCAAAACATTGTATACATATGTAATAGATCAAAACTTTTTTAACATGAAGCTTCATTATTTTGGAAAAAAGCGTGTGATTCGAGAACAGGTTACGTGATTCTGTTTATATTATTATACGCGTAAAATTTCTTATTTCAGCTATAAAAATAGCAAAAAAACTCTGATTGAGCTGATTATTGAATCATTGGACTCCATTCGGTGACGAACAACTTTCGTGTTGAATACTATTCAAAATTTACATCGGACGGGCTTCAAAATTATGAATTTCTGAGAAAATCCTATGACATGAGCCTGATTGCAATTTTGCGGGGGCCTAAATGTAAGTTTCAGAAAAAAAAAATTTATATAAATACCCCAAGATTTTCTGAAATCACGAAAATGGAAAAATCCCTCAAAACTACCCACCCAACCCCCCGTCCCCTAACACATTAAGAATCTCTTGGTCACGCCGACGGCCTGTCGGCAATCATCGGCCGGCGCGACCGATTAGAGGGGTGTGTTGGCCACCCCTCCTTCTTGTGGTGGCCGACGACAGCCCAGAACACCGGCGAACTATGCGAAAGTGAAGGTGACGTGCGCAAAAATGGGTTTATTGATCCCAACTCTTCGTTTGGTTTCACGGCCTAGGCCGCCCGTCAAATCGAAGCTCTCAGAGAGTACTACTATATGTTGACGGTGAAAGATTTTCCGTTTCATTCACGGTTGCACGCAAAACGAGAGAGAAAGATTCAATGAATAGTGACCCACGAATTAACAGTATCTCTGATCGGAATTTCATCGATTCCAAGGTATTCGTGGGATTGTTTGGAGTTCGTATATGCCCTCAAATCTCGGTAAGGACCTCCCAGTAAGAAGTCGCTAATTTCAAGTTTTCCGTTAAATATTCGGATGTTTTCAGTAATTTTGTAGAGTAATGTACTTGTATAAATTGAATTGTTGAGTATGAGTATATTGAATATGTGCATTTGGTAGAATCCGAGTGAAAACAAAATGAATTGGATTGATCCGATAGAATATGCAAGTTTCCTGTAAAAGTGGGTTTTCCGTGTATTAATGTGTTTTTTATTTATCGTAATGATAGGTATGAGTCATATATAATGTTATGATAGTGTTTAGATAAATTCGGGTAGGTTTGGAGTGTTCGAGACCCTTCCGTACGTTTGCAGAAACTTTTTCCAGAGATTTTCCAAAAATATGTAAACGATGATTTAAGTAAACTAGTGTCTTGGAATAGTTTGTAATGATATTTTAAGATTAATGGAACTGAAATCATTGAAATTGGACTTGTTTGGTTGTTCCGGAAAGATCCAAAATCTTATCGTAGTTTAGTCGAAAACTCCGTAACTCGCGATTTTGACGGCGTTTCGCTATTTATTTTGACATTTTTAACTAGGACCTGGAGTGCTCGCGAAGCCATGTAAGTAACTCATGCTATGAGGGCTTAAATTGGTGAATTCGTGTTTTGAATACACAAATATGTGTCTGTATTCACCGAGAATTAGGGTTTAGTTTGGTTTTTAAATAAAAGTTGTGGTTAGTTTGATTTTTAAATAGAAATTGTGTATTGTGTTAAGAATGTATGTGAGTGGTTTCTGAATTTGAGGATAATGAAAATCAGTTTAAATTAAACAGTAACAAAATCTCACAATTATGATTGATATTGATTTATCATTTTCATTAATATATTCAAACTAGTTTTAAATATATGTGTATTTATTTACTAAGTTTGACATTACGTCAATTATAATCTAATTTGAATAATTTTGATTAAATATAATATAGTCCAATATGATACTTCACCCCACACATTTAAATTGACTACGCGTGATGACAAGTTTCCACAATTAATTAATGATCAAGATTCTCAAAAGTTTTCCAAGAGTGAGTACGGTTCGGTATAATTATAAAAAAAAAATTCTAATTATAATTATTCGATTTTTTAAAAATATAACTGTTTAGTTTTTTATTTAAAAAATTATAATTATTTTTAATTGTTAGTTCGGTTCGGTACATTTTGGTTTTTTCAATTTTTTTTTAATAATCACATTAAGATAAAAAAATAAAATAAAATGATTATTAACATTCACTGAATATAATATTTACTTCATTTTTTACACTGTAACTCTTATAATCACCACAACTACACCAAATATAAATTTTTTTCATAAAATATAATCATCATTTAAACTAAACGAACTCTCCTTCTTTCCTTTGTAATATAATTATAAAATTACAATATAATATGATTAGACTTTAAAAAAGTTCATTAAAAAATTCATTTATGTTCAGTTCGGTTTTTTGATTTCAAATATTTTTTATACATCCCTAATATTTTTTATTAAAATATTATATTATGACCAAGGTTTCAAATTATAAAAATGGCACTGGATGATGAGAATATCAAGTCTGGTCGTGCCTATAGTCCCCAAATACCAATCAGCCCCATCGTTTCCTTATTAAAGGGTATTTATGCACTTTAAAATAGCAACTGTTAAATTTAGATCTGGCCACCGATTCCACACTTGTGGAACTGGAACCGAATCATATCATTCTGGTTTTTCTCGGTTCCACAAGATTATGGAACCGGAAGACAGAACCAGACCGAAACTGGACCAATATTTTTCTAGTTTATTTTTTTAAAATTAATTTAAAATTGAAAATTATCTTTTTAAAAATAGAAATAGATTATTATTAATATTACCAAATATATAAAAAAAATATTAATGTTAGTGTTTTCAATTTTATTACATTAAATTAAAAAATTAAATTATTAATTTGAATTTTTATTACATTAAATCAAAAATAAAAGAGCTTGAATTTAATTTATAAAAACTTAAGCTGCTTACGTATTCTCTGGGGTGGGGGGAATCAAAGCTCATGTATTATATTTTTTGGTAGTTAATCCCATTATAATTAGTTTACTCATCATTATTACCTATTCTTGCTATTGATCCTTCAGCTCCCGGTCCGCTTGCAGATGCATTTTCGAACATATCTTCAAAATCATCAGATAAATTTTATTAGTTTTAACACAATTTAATTTACAAAACCTGATTCATTCTATCTTATCATTGGAATATGACTAAATATAATTAAGTGTAATCTTAATAGGATTAATGTGATGTTGTACTTTAGTCAAACCATCTTAAACACATATATTAAGGACATGTCATGTGCAACGAACATGAAAAATCGGCACCCCAAATTTTGTTGGCATATTTCATTTAATTCTCTAATTGATGCAGTATTTGTAGAGGCATTGTCAAAATCAATTGTTAAAATTTTATCTAATAAACCATATTCATCAAAAATTACTTTAACCATTCTCTAAATATTATGTGCAGTATGTTGCTCATCAAAACTCTAAATACAATAAGTTGTTTTAACATGTTTCATGATGCATTAATCTAATGACAAGTAAAACCATATGTGAGTGTGTTTGTCAACGGTCACTCCAAATATTAGAACAAACGGAAATAAAATCTTTAATATCTTTAAATAATTTATTTAAAATAATTTTACTGTAACATCCCCGAATATGGGAGATGTCACTGGCAGGGGATAACAGTACTAACCCCATAAGCCTCTGACTTCCCGCTATATTCTTCACTACTAAATCATCTAAATGCAAAGTCATGTACAACCACCATAGCCCAACTTAATCAACTTAAAATGCTTTTATTACTCATATTTGTGTACTCAAATATACTTCTCTTTACAACACTTTAATGGACACTTATAATGACTCATACAACACTAATGTATACATGCAACTTTACTTCGAATCTGACTGAACTCTTATGCTCTCTGACTCTGAACTGGTGGACTCCAAACCCTAGTGACTACATCTGTATCTGTCCTCCCGAGCTTGTCCAAGAAGAAAACCTGCAACTATCGAAAACTGGGAGTGAGGGTTAGATCGCTTTTCGATCTAAGTGAGTAGACAAGAAAACTAAAATACTCAAATCAAAACATTAGGTTTTTAAAACTAAAGTTTTAGAAAATCACTTCATATGAAATCTCTTTAATTAAACTTTTCTTTCTGAAAACTGCTTTTGAAATACTGGTTTTTGAAAGCTGATTCTAAAATCTGGTTTCTGAAAACTGCATTTCTGAAAATCTGATAATTGTGCTGCTTTGTATTTGAAAACCTTGACGTATGAGGGCGTTACATATCGCCATCCCCCCATACGCCTAACTATAGCCAACAGTGCAAATCCATGACTTTGGGGCGTTACGTATCGCCGTCCCCCAAAACATGCCACTACTGTCTCTGAAATTGGTGGTCTTGGGGCGTTACGTATCGCCGTCCCCCAAAGCATGCCACTACTGTCTCTGAAACTGGTGGTCTTGGGGCGTTACGTATCGCCGTCCCCCAAGCAACAAACTAGAACTGGGGGTGTGGATCTATGCTACCACTCAAGCTCTGAAACTAGGGTCTAGAGGCGTTATATATCGCCATCCCCCTAGCCCTGCTCTAGGATCTGAGGGGGTTACGTATCGCTGTCCCCCCAGTCCTCTACATGTCCTCTGTCCGTTAATTCCATTTCTGTCAAGTTACATACTGGGGTGAGTTTTTCCCTCATGCCCCGAAAAACATAAAGTTCAAACTGAAAACATCTATCTTTTCTAAAATATTTCTCAAAACATGTTAAATCATATATGATGTAAAAATAAACTTGGCTAACGTCCTAATTGTAGAAAAAGTAAGTCTAATACTGAAAACTGTTATAAAAAGAAACAACTTAGAGAAATTTGTGTCCACTCACTGATTAGGAATCTGGCTAGAGCTATTCCGCTTCGTCAAAGGGGATTGCAACTCCTGCAATGGTCTGTAAATTTATAATTTGGTTAGATTACAAATCACGAGGTGAGTTTCAGAGCTAGGTTAAATTTCTTAGTTCAAGTACGTGGTAGCGTCACTTGGTATATCATGCCCGCAATAGGGTGTAATGTATGTATTCAAACTTATACGAGACCTTAATGGTGGTCTCTAACACGTTAGGGCAGAACTGGGGGGTTTAAAACTGATTCTGGAAAATTCTGTTCCTCGCGTCGTGACGCGCGATGTCCAGAATCCTGTCGTCATTTTCCTCTTGCGTCACGACGCAAAGTCCTTCCGCGTCGTGACGCGACCTGTGTTTCCAGGATTCTGTTTTGCCTTTTCAAATTCATCCAATGCATCAATCATCAAATTGCATCCCATACCAACATTTCCATACTAAAATTCAATACACAATACTCAATACTCAATAAATCATTCATTTCACATTATTAAACCACAAATTCATCAACAAACAACTCTTAATGCATCTTACATACTTCACCAAGTTATACCTAAAATCATCCCAAAAGCTTCCATAACACTTCCAATACACAATCCAATCAAATTACATCAACTCCACACACACTAAACTACCATTTTATCATCATCATTCACTCATTTAACCACCTAACCATCATTACTAATTATTCTTTAAACTTTCCAAACTTAGACAACTTACCACATAACTCATTTCTTTACTAATTAACCACTAATATGCAACACATAACATGCCACTATAACTACCATAACATCAATTTGTCAAAATCTCATAACTTGAAATTTGGGTCTAGTTTCATTACCTTATTTTTGTTGGATTTTTAACTCTTCCAATGTCTTTAATGGTTGCCAAGCTTCTTGCTTCTCCCTCTCCTCTCTTCTCTTATTTCTTTTCCTTCTTCTTCTTTCTTCTTTCTTTCTTTCTCTTTCCCTCCTTCTCTTCCTCACGGTATTCTTCATTTTATTTATTTATTTATTTCATTTTAGTTTTTATGAAATAGTGAATAGTGAGTCCTTTATATAGTGGGGGTGTTGTATGATATTTGGAAAGTTGGGAAAAGTGTAGAAAAATATAGAAAGTTTTAGATTTCTCTATTTGACCCCGAAATTACAATTCATCAGAATTTTGACTTGATTTTTTGACCAGCTTCTGTTCTGAATTTGGGAAAATATTCAACGCGGAAGTTGTAGGTCTCAATCCCAGCTTTCCGATGATATAAATTTCATAAAAAGTGGAATTTATATGAAAAAGGTACGCCCCAAATACCACGGGCTATCCAAATGGAACACTGTACAGACTCGTCCTGGGACTTCGAGGAATTTACCGATTGTCCCCAAAGTCGTTCCATGAGTATATTTGAGTCTCAACATAATTTTTTTATCCATGAGTATATTTGAGTCTCAACATAATTTATTTTATGTGCATTCATCCCGTACGTAACAGTACCACTGTATGTAGTAGTAAAAACTACCGGTCGTTACAAATTCTCCCCTCTTACGAAGGGAAAAAATTGGGACACAATGAAATCATTTAGGATGAAATGTGGGTCAAATAAGGGCAAAAATTGGACTTGACATATTAATTTTGGAGATTGGAAACTTGAAAGGGCGTTTTAACGAAGTGCAGTTTTGGAAATTCCAGTTTTGCGCATCTGTCGTATTTTTGGCATAACGTTTTACTCCGATATCAGTTTGAGATGATTCAAGTTTCAGATTAAAGAAGAATCAAAGATCTACAACTTTGAAAGACAAAATAATTTCGAATTCTGAATATTTCATGCCCGAAATTGATGAACCATCCAAAAGTGTGTTGTGTGTAATTATTAAAGTCATTTTCAAAGCAAAAACTAAATCAATAAATAAATAATAAAAATGATCAAATCACCACCAAACATGATAAGCAATTAGTGGAACAATTAATAATTGATTTGGTGGATGATTTGATGGAGGTAAAATTTTGCCTATAAATATCAAGCCATTTCATTTGTAAATTCATACTTTCTTCTAAGGAATTCCTTAAGAATACTAAGAAGATTGTATCTTGTTTGTTTATTTACAGCTTTCAGTAATTAATTTTGGCTTTCGCACTTTCTTTTCTTTTTTTTTTTTCATTTTTTAATTTACGTAATTTACTTTTACGCACAGTACTTTTCTTTCTTTAATTTTCAGTTTTTACTTTTCAGTAATGAGGAGGTAACTCCCCTTTGCTGGGGTAAAAGGTAAAACTTTTATTACTAATATTTAGATTAATCTCCCTTAATTATAATATATAAACTAGTTAAAACCCGACTTAACGAGGATACAGTCATATTGGTCGGTTGGTAATTATTTAAATTGGTTTTAACCTGACTAAACTGGATACCGTCTGATTGGTCAGTTGGTAATTAATTATTAATTTGACTTAATCTGGATACCGCCTATATGGCTGGTTGGTAATTATCATGCAAAGTTAATATATTATATTAAGTGAGATATCTAAAATAGAAGTAATAAAAGTGGATCCTTTTACCTCAACATTTTCTTTTATTGTACTTTTACTTTATTTACTTTTCAGCAATTTACTTTCAGCATTTACTTTTCAGCAATTTACTTTCAGCATTTACTTTTCAGCAATTTACTTTCAGCATTTACTTTTCAGTAATTTACTTTCAGCATTTACTTTTCAGCATTTAATTTTCAGTATTTAATTTCAGCATTTACTTTTCGTCATTTACATTTCAGCAATTTACTTTTCAGCATTTTACTTTATGTCTTTTATTTTATTTAAGTTTTTACTACCCGTAAATGTGTGTCGTAACTAAGCCAGTTATCTGGGGTTGTGATGAAATCCAATATCACCGGTTTATAAGAGGTTAAATTATAGTTTGGGTAATTTAAAGGTTTACTTATTAAGTCTTAAACTTATTGCGTCTTGTTAATTGGCCACTAATAAGATTGATGTGGTAAATCTAAAATAAACTTGACAAAGGAATTTTAGGTTTCAGCCTTAGACTTAATAGCCCACGATCTTCCTTGAGGATAGATAACCCTTTAATAGATTTCCTTACAGGATAGACATATACCTGTCGGGCGGGGGTATCCATAATTGGAACTTAATCTTAATGAATCCAGATAATTTGGTTGACATAGACATATGGTTCAATTGCGTTAAACTGGGTATTTGCGTCTGACCATCGACAAAGGCTTTTGCATAATTTAGTGTTCCAGGTTAGTAAACCGATTTATTACACAAATATAAAATAACCACTTCATCTTTAAAATGATATTGGAAGAAATCACAACCCTAGATAGTTTTTAATATTGAATTTTCTTAAACCTATATTCGAGTAATTTTATTTACTTGTTTTTAAATTCAAAACCTCCATCATTTCAGATCAATCAATCAACCTGTTAGATACTAGTAATCATTTGACCTCATAAAATTAATAGATTAGGTATTAAGTCCTCGTAGGATCGATACTTTTATACTACTTGAACGATACGTGCGCTTGCGTTATACGCGTGTGTAAGCACCGGTCAAGTTTTTGGCGCCGTTGCCGTGGACTTATTTATCTTTCACTATTAGTTTTGGGGTAAGATACGTTACTTGTATCTAATTTCTTTTTACTTATTATTACCATTTTCTTGTGTTTCAGGTTCTCAGAAACTTCATGAGACGAACCAGAAGCTTTGAACTCCGACCGCTTGACCCAGAAATTGAAAGAACCATCAAACAGTTGAGAAGGGAAAGGCGAGAAGGCCAATAAGCTTTAGTCAACATGGAACCTGAACCTTTGGAGGTTGCACCACCAATTCCCATTCGAGACAGAACCATTCTGGTGGTTGACAGACTCATTTCTTGCATTGTACTTCCTCCCTTACCAGCAAATGCTGGTGACATCAAAACATGCATTCAGATAATTCAACAGTCAGTTCAGTTTGGGGGAAATGCAACTGAAGATCCTAATGCCCACATCAGCAACTTTCTGGAAGTTTGCGGGACTTTCAATTACAACAGAGCATCAGAAGAAGCAATGAGACTGCGAGTTTTTCCATATTCCCTGAAAGACAGAGCTAAAGCTTGGCTATATTCACTACCAGCAGGTTCTATCACAACTTGGAACACTTTACCCACCAAATTTCTTGCAAAGTACTTTACACCAGCCAGAATCGGAAAGCTGAGGAATGACATCACATCCTTTGTACAACAAGATTCAGAATCCCTCTGCGAATCTTGGGAAAGTTACAAAGATTTGCTCCAGAAATGTCCTCACCATGAGATTCCAAAATGGCTTCAAGTCCAAACATTCTATAATGGGCTTTCTGGAATAATGAGTACCACAATCGATGCTGCTGCTGGAGGAGCCTTGATGGCAAAAGGAGAAGATCAGGCCTGAGACCTAATTGAAGAAATGGACAACAATAATTCCTTGTGGCCAACAGAAAGGAGCATGATCCAAAGAATTGCAGGAATTTATGAAAGTGGAGCCAATACAGCTGTCAACGCCAAACTAGATCAGATATGCAAATTTATGGAGACTCTTACCACTGGATCCACAAGTTCACCATATGGAGGAGCACCAGATTCGAACCAATTTGAAGAGACGGTGAATTATGTCAACAATTTCAACAGACAGATGAACAATCCATATTCCAACACCTACAACCCAGGGTGGAGGAATCATCCCAATTTTTCATGGAGCAACAATTCAGGCCAACAGTAGAACTATCCACCACCTGAATTCCAGCAATAGAACAAAAGCCAGGAGCAGGAAAATGAACCAGGAATAACAGAAGGGTTGACCCACTTGAAAAAGATAGAAGCAAAACACGACTCTCAAGCAGCAAGATATAATACTATGTTTCAATCTCAAGCAGCAAGATATGATGCTATGTTTCAATCCCAAGCAGTATTAATTCAAAGTCAATCTACTTCTATTAAAGCACTGGATAATCAAATTGGACAACTGGCAAATGCTCAGAGTTACAGACCGCCAGGTACCCTTCCTAACAACACAGAGCCAAATCCAAGAAACATGGGGAAGGAGTAATGTCATGCCATCATGTTAAAAAGTGATACTGAAATCAACAACGATATTGGAGCCAAAACAGCTGCTGAGGAAGTTCCAAAAGAAACAAAGCAATAGATGGAGGAAAAAGAACAGAACAATTCCACTCACATTCACCTTTTCCTCAACGTCTTCAGAAGAACAAATGGACAAGCAGTTTTCTCGGTTCCTGGAGATCTTCAAAAAGCTGCATATCAACATTCCATTTGCAGAAGCGTTGGACAAATGCCCAGCTATGCCAAATTCATGAAAGACATTCTTTCACGAAAGCCGAGATTGGGAGATTACGAGACAGTAGCATTATCAGAAGAATACAGCGCTATCATTCAGAGGAAACTTCCCCCAAAGTTGAAAGATCCTGGCAGTTTCATTGTTCCTTGCACCATAGGAGAACATGACTTCGGTAAGGCTCTGTGTGATTTAGGTGCTAATGTTAACTTAATGCCTTTTTCTATTTTCAGGAAATTGCAGATTGGAGAAACAATACCCACCTCAGTCTCTCTACAACTTGCTGATAGAACGCTCGTATTTCCGAGAGGTGTAGTTGAAGATGTGCTGGTCAAGGTTGACAAATTCATTTTCCCAGCAGATTTTATTGTCCTTGATATGGAGGAAGACACAGACGTGCCAATCATCCTCGGGAGACCATTCTTGGCTACAGGTCGAACCATTATTGATGTACAAAAAAGAGAATTAACCATGAGGGTATAGGACCAAGAAGTGACATTCAATGTTTTCAAGGCCATGAATTTCCCAGATGATGAAAAGAAGGAGGAATGTTTCAGACTTGATGTGATACATAGTACCAATCAGTACTCTGATGAAGGACAAAGTTCTACTGACAAACCTAAAACATGTCAATTGCCTATGAAGCCTAAAGATAAAGCATTTTTTTCACTGAAAGAGCCAATTCTTGCACTACAAGCAATAGAAGAGAAAAATTTCCACTAGCTCAACGAATTGGAGGAATTTCACATACAACCTTTTGAGGATGCCAAATTGTACAAAGAAAAGGGCAAGAAAAGACATGATGAGAAGTTAGTGCGCATACAACTGGAACCAGGGTAGAAGGTACTGTTAAAAAAATCAAGGGTGAAATTCTTCCCATGGAAGCCAAAATCAGGGTGGTCAGGTCCATTTGTGATCACCAAGGTTTTACAAGACAGAGCCGTTGAGATACATGATCCTGACTCCAACAAAACTTTCAAGGTTAAAAACAAGTGTGTCAAGCACTACTGGGGAGAATCATTTGTGCGACAAAAAGAAAGTGTCATACATTCAGATCCAGTCTAACGTTCGAAAAGTCATGTCTAGCTGTCGACGTTAAACTTAGCGCTTGCAGGGAGGCAACCCATGCAATTTTTGTATATATTGTGATTTGGTGTGATTTAAATTTGGTGTGTTTTGTTTTTGCAGATTAAGACATTTCAAGATGGAAGAAGTTCTCGCAAATCTTCACAAGCAATTTCCTTCTCTCCCTCAAAACTCTCTGATGAAAGTCTACAAAGCTCGCTTGGAACGGATGAGACTACTAACATCATCTATGGTGTTCCTAATGACATTCGTTGGGTAATTGAAGCACGAGTCCGATTGGCAGGTGAGTCTTCTGACTCTTTTATTTCACATCTGCCTGGTTTTGGAAGAAGCACCTATGCAAAAAACGTAGAGCTAAGCAATGGGTGTTTGTTACAAATGTGCACGCTGAATTGCAATACTCGTTGTCGTTCTTAGGAATGGTGTCTGATAATCGCGAAGACAAAATTAAATTCATTAGGGATGGCTTGAGTAAGGAGTCTTTAGATGATATATCTTCAACTCTTGAGACGCATCCCAATGGATATGTTCACATAGCCATTCGCAATTATATACACAATTCCAAAAAGAAAGACAACAATTAAGTCTTGGGAATCTGACTCAAAAGACCCTGTTTGCCAGTTTATAAGAAAATTAGATGGGAAGCTTGTCCCAGACGTATATACGTCAATCAAGCCGCTACTTTTCTTGTACATATTATATCTCTTTGTCTTTTCCTAATAATTGTAAATTGTTTTGTTGTTTTCTTTTATTTTCTCCGACAGGATCCAGAACTTTTTGACTATCACGATTTATTTACCGTTAACTAATAATTGTCATTTGGCAGGTACTAGTGCTATTTTTACTCACCCTTTTCAGGTATTATAAATCCAACTCATCATTGCACTTTTGAAGACATCCAAAGTAAAACATGGAAGACACTTCAAGAAGACGAGTTGAAAACATCTGTGTGTTTTGCGGTAGTAGTGTTGGTACTAAACCACAATACGTAGAAGCAGCACAAGAATTGGGTCGAGTCTTAGCTGCAAAGAATATGCACTTAGTATATGGCGGAGGCAATCTTGGACTAATGATGATCGTTTCAAAAGCCGTACAAGAAGGAGGCAGTCACATTTTTGGGAATCATCCCAAAACCCTTGGCAGAAACAAATCTTATTGAACCATCAAACGGAGAGGAACTGATTGTGCCAGGTATGTCTGAACGACTGGTAGAAATGATTAACCGTTCTGATGCTTTTTTGCTTTGCCATGTGGCTTTGGTACATTGGAGGAATTTTTATATAGTGCTATCTTGGGCGAACTTGAACATACACCAGAAACCAATTGGGTTGTTTAACGTTGATGGATTTTATGATTTTCTTTGTGTGTTTCTTGATGATGCCCGGAGAAATGGGTTCGTGTCAAAACCTTTAAAAGAACTCCTCTTCACTGCCAGAACTGCTCCGGATCTAATTGACCAAATCTTAGCCTATGAACCATAAATTGACCCTATCATTTCAAAGATAAATTAGTCTGAGGACGATCGTGGTAAGATGCGTCGGATTAATCTGGATCTTAACCTTTAATTTCCTGTAGAATTTCAGCTAACCATGTACTATCTTCTACACTCTTCTTCTACTGTTTAAGACATTGAGGACAATGTCTCATTTAGGTTTGGGGGAGGGAATTAGTTGATCAGTACCTTGTTTTTAGTTTGTGTGTTGTTTTTATTTTTAATCCAAAATTTTTCGAAAAATACAAAAAAAAAATTTGAAAATTAAAAAAATATTTTGCGTTTTTGTGTTTTTATTTTGACTAAAAAGGTGAAATTGGTAAGAGAGATAGCTGAGTAAGGAGTTTTCACTCCTGAGACGTATCTCAACCTAATTCGAACAAGTTAATTTTTGTTTATTTCCTTTTGAATTATTTATTTGTGAATTCTCCATAATGCTGACTAAAAAAGGATCTTCATATGCTCAGTTAGCAGATATTATCAACATGCATAGTAACATACAGACATGAGTTGTAATTGAAAAGTTTATAATATTTAGTGCTCTAGTTTAATTGGAGAAAGCATCTCAAAAAGTGATGGAGTAAAATAAAAAAAACGTCTGAGATCCGAGTTATTAAGTCTGTAAGGGTGTTTTTAACACCTAATGCCCTAAAGCCAACTGGTTTGGGAGTCACTGGCCCAAAGCTCGCTACATGGATCAAGGATGTTGCAAAAATATATATATCTGAAGTCTGAGTAATTAAGTTTGTATGGGTGTCTTAACACCTGGTGCCCTAAAGCCAACTGATTTGGGAGCCACCGACCCAACACTCGCTACATATATGGAAGATATTGTATAAAAAAAAAATCAAAAAAAAAAATCAGAAAAATAAGAAAAATTATTCCATTGCTGCAAAAAGATGTGAATTCTGATAAAACTTTATGACAAAAATATTACTCTCTTATCAACTACACTTGTGACTGTGTGGGCAAAAATGAGTTGATTAATATTTTGTCGACTGTGTATATGGAGAATGGTAAAAATAATCGGAGAATTTACTTATTCGGTAATTTAGAATGAAACAAAACAACTATTGACTTGGAGTAGAAGTTTCACCTGATTAGTCACTAACTTCTTTATTCTCTTTTCTCTTGTCTTTTTGCTTTTGTGTGCATTAGTTTTATTATCTATTTACTTTTGTAAAACGTTTGTGGGTATCGTTGCTGTAAGCCCTCACGAGACTATAACTCGTCCACTAGGGACACCTATGGGTTTAAAGACTTGTTGCATATGCTAAATGCAACCGTGATCCCTACGAAAGTGGCTTAGTGTAATTTTAATTGTTTCTTGTATTTTATTTTTTTGTTTTGCTTGAGGACTAGCAAAATGTTAGGTTTGGGGGTGTGATGAGCGGAAAATATATCAATATTTACCGCCCATTTTACTTAATATTTTGTTTAGTTTCTCGGTTTTAATGTGTTTTAGTTTATTTTGCAGATAAAATAATATTGGGACACAATGAAATCATTTAGGACGAAATTTGGGTCAAATAATGGCAAAAATTGGACTTGACATATTAATTTTGGAGATTGGAAACTTGAAAGGGCGTTTTAACGAAGTGCAGTTTTGGAAATTCCAGTTTTGCGCATCTGTCATAATTTGGGCATAAATTGTTACTCCGATATCGGATTGAGCTGATTCAAGTTCCCGATTAAAGAAGAATCAAATATCTAAAACTTTGAAATACAAATAATTTCGAATTCTGAATATTTCATGCCCGAAATTGATGAACCATCCAGAAGTGTGTGTGTGTAATTATTAAAGTCATTTTCAATCATTTTCAAAGCAAAAACTAAATCAATAAATAAATAATAAAAATTATCAAATCACCACCAAACATGATAAGCAATTAGTGGAGCATTAATAATGGATTTGGCGGAGCAATTAGTGGAGCAATTAATAATTGATTTGGTGGAAGATTTGATGGAGGTAAAATTTTGCCTATAAATACCAAGCTATTTCATTTGTAAATTCATACTTTCTTCTAAGGAATTCCTTAAGAATAATAAGAAGATTGTATCTTATTTATTTATTTACAGCTTTCAGTAATTAATTTCCGCTTTCGCACTTTCTTTTCTTTACTTTTCAGTTTTTACTTTCCGAAATTTACTTTTACGCACAGTACTGTTCTTTATTTAATTTGCAGTTTTTACTTTTCAGTAATGAGGAGGTAACTCCCCTTTGCTGGGGTAAAAGGTAAAACTTTTATTACTAATATTTAGATTAATCTCCCTTAATTATAATATATAAACTAGTTAAAACCTAACTTAACGAGGATACCGCCATTTGGTCGGTTAGTAATTATTTAAATTGGTTTTAACCTGACTAAACTGGATATCGTCTGATTGGTCGGTTGGTAGTTAATTATTAATTTGACTTAATCTGGATACCGCCTATATGGCTGGTTGGTAATTATCATGCAAAGTTAATATATTATATTAAGGGAGATATCTAAATAAAAGTAATAAAAGTGGATCCTTTTACCTCATCATTCTCTTTTATTATACTTTTACTTTATTTACTTTTCAGCAATTTACTTTCAGCATTTACTTTTCAGCAATTTACTTTCAGCATTTACTTTTCAGTAATTTACTTTCAGTATTTACTTTTCAGCATTTAATTTTCAGTATTTAATTTCAACATTTACTTTCCGTCATTTACTTTT
>SKCR01022912.1:0-56269 GCA_019454045.1 Zanthoxylum bungeanum | reverse complement strand
GAAAAACAAAAGAACAAATCCTAAATATTTATATCTTAAAGCCGCCGACCATACAAAATTTATGTGGTCAGCGGCAACAGTTTATGCCCCCACACCAATTTTTTCATGCTCTTCTTCCGGAACTCATATTCCCTCATTCTCTCTTCCTTTTCCATTTTATTCTTCTCCATTCTTCCTCTCCGTACTTTCCTTCTCACTACTATCCTTGTTTTTTTCTTTTTCCATCGGTGGCTCGCCAGAAAAGTCCTTTCCCCGATGAGCTTTTTGGTTTTTCCTCACTCTCCCATGGTTTCTGATTATTTTAGTGATTTTTGTTACCCAAATATATTATATATGTGGTTTGCGCTCGTGAGTAGTGATAGCAATCTAACCATTCTAGTTAGGAATATGTATTCAATGATATTGTGCTAAGGTGAGAAGACCAAAATCGGTTTTGTAATTCATCTTGTACTTTAATATATTTAAGTGTGAATTCATTTTCATGTCGGCTATGGGGAACCTATAGTGCACATATTGTTTTATATTATTAGGTTTTATTCTAATTATGATTGAGTTTTAAGGTATCATAAGAGTTGTATTCGAACTGAATTCTCAACTTTATACCTATGTCATTCACGACAATGTATGATTGGGTCTTCCGACTATATTTATGCAATGCAAGGAGATATATATATATATATATATATATATATTACAAGTGTAATAACCAAACAAAATTATGTATTTGTAGATTTAAAATATAAGCATTTTGGATCTACTTTAAATTAATTAAATTAGATTAATTTTATGCTATATAAACAAACTAAAAACTATGTTGATATTGTTTAGTACATAACAATAAATCTTACAAGCCTTAGTTTTCTTGTTGTTTCCTGTCAGGATCTGATCCTAATTGTTATTAATGTAGCCGTATTCGGCAAATTTCCAGGTTAGGATTGACAGATTCTTTTGATTTTGATTTATTAAAATCAATAAACAATGAAGATTCTTGAAACAAGAGACATTAAATCTAACTATATTAATTGGAATAAATAATTTTAATTAATATAAATGCCCAAAATAATTCAAAAATAAGTAACTGTAAGATTTTATTTCCCCTAAAAAGAAAAAAAAAATTCTGAAAAGTTGCTTTTGCTCTAGGGGCGAGGCGAAAAAAAGAAAGAAAACCGACTTTCAACGTGGATTTATAATATTACAAAAAATGAAAGGAATGAAGAGAGAAACCGATTTCGCAATTTTGAGGTTTTATATGAATTTTTAACCTATATTTAGTACGTCTTTCAACTATGGTATAGGATTCGAACTCTACTTATATGGATATGGATATGGATAAAAGATAAAAAAAAAATTACTTAAAAAATTAATAAAAATGTATGGTTGCTAGTTAATAATTTAATATCCTATTGCACAAAAAAAAAAAATGGACCCCTAAAGACAAAAGCCAGCCTTTTGGTGGTAGCCATAATAACTTTACTATGGTTGCCGACCTTACATAATTAAATTCTTTTAATCAAATTAAGAAACAAAGAAAGCTGATAAAACCAATGAAATACAATGTTTATATAGATAATCAATAAAGAACCATGCAATTAGAAAAGAGAGAAAAATTTAAATCAAACAAATTCATAAACATGGAGAGATTTAGATTTTCTCCCTGCTTAATGCTACTCTTGTTAATATTAATATATCATTATAATTTTGATGGTGCTGCAGCTAAAAAATTGAAGAGTGACAAGCTTTGCGGACAATGCACTAATTGTGAGTCAAAAACATGCCCTGCTACTGAATCTTATCCCCACATGACAGCATTCGATGATACCCTCATTGCCGGCGCATTGCAGTCGGATTTTGTAGATTCCGATGACCGGGGAGTTTACTCCGTTCCCGATATCATCAAAGGTGGTGAGTCTGGAGAATACAATGCTTATTTTGGCTGGAAATCTACTTCTGGTTCAGCTTCTGGGTACCACAGGTAAATCTAATGTTACAACATCTTTCTATTTTCTAATTAAATTGATTATTTTGAATAATTGTACATTAAGAGGACAAATATCAGGGTTCAGGGTGTACTTCACCAAAGAGAAATAACACAAAACAAAACAAAACAAAATCTTTATGTGTGGTCGGTTATATGTATGTTCTAAAATAATTGTTCCATTAAACTGCGTAAAAACGGTCTCTTTTTATGATTTATGTTCATGTTAACGTAGGTTTTTTCCGATCTTATTTGACATAGGACAACTTCAAAGAAGGAAAAAAGGATTGCATATAGACGTTTAATAGAGTCGGAAATTGAGTTTTGTATTATCAATTACTTGGTAGAGTACGTACCAACAACTTTTGGATTTATAAAGTAGAGAAAACAAAAAGGAAGGAAAATGTCGTAAGCAATGCAATGAATCTTTCTTCAATAAACAAATACAGGTTCAGCAACTACATGGACAAGTGCTCAGGTGGGCAAAGCTATCTCACAGTGGACAAAAATGAGAAGGTGAGGCTTAGATCTCTAAGCTCCCTGGCCGAGGCTGACTGGAAATCGATTAATCCACCGAAGAATCTTAACCACCGGGAATTCAGATTCTGGGTCTCTCGCAGTACAGGAAAATGCCTCACAGTTTTTCCAGGAAAGGGAAACAAGAAAACTGTTGGTGTGGCTGATTGCAAGTTTGATGGCTCAAATGTTAACCAGCTTTTTGCCTTCCGGTTTCATTACCACAAGGCCTTCTGTTGCTGTGGTGTTCACAATAATTGATTTTTCAAAGACTCTGAATCAATTATAAATCATATTGAATGATTGTCCCAAGTTCATCATGACTAGGAACGAACAATGCACTGTATTATTCATATTTGGAAATAAAAAAGACACCCTTTTGGAAACAATACCAAAGGCCTTGTTGAATAATTTATGTCTCTGCATTCCTAACCTACTTTCAACTTCTTCTTTTTTGGAATCTCCGCCGTCAAATCACCCGACCCGGACTTAAGCGGAGCAGTAACAACCAAATCCTAAACCCTTTGCCACCAAACCACACTTGTTGGGGACACCTACTTTCAACTTTTCATTTTTGAAATTATTGGAAACCCCACCGCCAAATCACTCATTCCGGGCATAAGCGGAGCATGTAAAACTTCCGGCTGTCTCAGGCTCTTACAAAAAACGCACTTATTGGATTCGAATCCATGACCTCAATGTGAGATCCTGAGTCCTACACCACCAAGCCACGCCCTTTGGGGACCTACTTTCAACTAAACCAAACTAAAAAGCACAGTAAATTGAAGAAGAAGAGGAAGAAATTATAATCAACTTAACCAAACTGTAATTAATCAACAAAAAATATACATATCAACTTAACAAATGATAGCCCCGACTGTGAGCATCTTATTCACATAAATTGCCTTCACATATATACTATCAGATAAGTGAAAATAAAAATATGTTGGTGGCATTTTCAATTCAAGGCAGAATCAAAATGCGGGTAAATGGATAGTGCAAGTCTACGGACCTTCTACGGACCTTATTCTTTGGTTCTTTATTCAAGTAAAAACAGAGCAAATAATGATGGCTTCTTAGAGATTACCAACTTCCATTTGGTCAAGTAAAATCACAATTCGAGAGACTATTCTAATCCGCCAAAGTTTTACATTATAATATGTGTGTATATATATAGACTGGTAAAGTTACAGAAGAAACATTCCTGTTCTGGTTTTGCATTCATCCAAGCAGTTGGGCACAAAAAAAAAAAAAAAGACACCAGTAAGCTGGTCTTTTAGATTTATGAGATCAATAACGTCATCACCTTTGAAATGTTGCAAATGTTATGATGGAACTGTCAACCACCTTCCTGCTCTTCGTCGTTTAATTCAGATTAACTCTACTTGAAACAGCATATACCATTGATTTGTACTGCAATGAATATCAGCTATTACATCTCAAGTCATTTGCAGTAGCAACAACATCACGAAGAAATCATAGCTATTTTAGCTTAGATTGGTGATGGTAACAGATGGGATCATTTCCTGGCTACTTTCAATACTACTCAAACAATCCGGCTTGGCAGCTCCATAATAAAAGAATGCCATTATCTTGGATAGCTCATCTGCAGTTCGGGTTGCTGAAGAACACAGACATAAACAAATCCAGATTAAAATATTACTCCTTTAATTAAATATTTTTGGGGGAAAAAAAGGCCTTTCTTAAGTTAGGAAAATTACCTCTCTCTCTATATAAGATTTTCCCAGCTTTTGTGAATATTACCTCTGGGAAGACAGATACTTGAAGAGCAGAAACCAAGCCATGCTCAACATTAGCATCAACTGCAACACACTGCGATATATATAATAAGGTCATATTAGCAATAATTAGCATTGTGAACAAAAAATAAAAAAGCATTAAATAGAATTTAAATGGTTTTTACTTACTCGCGGCGAAGGCAGCCTACAGTTCCATATGATGTGCACAGCTTTTTCCAGTTCATCTCGAACTCTTTCATTTTCCTTTGGCCTGCAAACAATCGAATTCTTTTCGATTATAACAAAGCAGAGCCACAGATTGTGATTTGTGAATGTAATAGAGATGCAAATATTTAACAACAGACTTGTTTATATGCATCATCCACGATTCACAGCAAAATTTTCTATACTTGTGAAATAATTTTTTTACAATTTCTTCTACCAACAATAACTATGACTGTGAATTCTTTCCTCCACTTTTTGCCATGATCTCCAAAAAGTGCTTAAGAATCTAAGAAGTTAAGATACCATTCCAAATGATTTATTTCCTTTTTCCTTGTGGGGGTAAAAAACACAGATCACTGGTGATATCAAAACCTATAACTTGGTTCAGAAGACTCGGTCACAATTAAGAAGATAAGCATATAATTAGTAAAACAATAAAAATTCAGAATCAAGAATAGCCCTTACACAGTGCTCTAAGGTCACTGTTTATCCATCTTGCACAAAAAAATTTATTTTCAACAGTCACGAAAAATTATATGATATCAAAGATAGATCTTAAAACAACAGAAGAAAAACTAGGCAGAGCATTCAAGATCAGTCACATGTTAAATAAAGAGGATGGGCAGGTCACAAATGAAAACAAAACTGAGTCAATTAGTTGGATGTAGCGCAGCAAAAGCAAATTCCTTGGAAACCGGGGGAATGCAAAATGCAAGCATGAAGCAACTACAAAGAGAAGTGCCATTACGAATATAAAATAAATCATGTGACAAACACACCACCATTTGAGAGAGAGAAATTAACCTTTTATAGCGGTTGTGTACAAGAACAATTAGAGGACTGATGTCTTTGAAAACAGTCTCTTCCCATTCTGCAGTCTTGATGTTTTTGATAGGACGAATGTAATTATCATCTTGCCACACTATTTCATTCTCACTATCATAATTATCATCATCATCGCCCTTCTTGACATTCTTGATAGTTATCTTGTCAAAAAATTGATCAAGGCTGAAACCCCACCCATCAGAATCCTCAGGCCAATCAGGATCATCCTCCTCCACAACAAGTGGATAATCAACCAGAAGCTTCTTCATCTTCTTCTTCTTCTCAATAGGGTCAGACTCCTCCTCAACATCAGGACATTGAGAAATTACTTCTCTAATTTTTCTCCTCCATTCACGTCTCTCATCAGGATCCATAAATGGGTCATCCTCCACATTGTTTCTTGAGGAATCATCGTCGTTGTCGTCATCGTCATCGTCATCCTCTGAGTCACTTGACTCTCCTCCTCTCTTTCCAAGTTTCTCTACCAAAGATCTAACAATTACACTACTTCTGAAACTACCGACCTGCTTTTTTCAAACACAATTATACATATATACAGTAGGAAAATTCTCTAATATATATAGTAAAAATGCAGGACAGAAATGTTGGCACAAAGATGATGGGTCATATCCTCTGAAGTGAAGGTATAAATCTCTAGGCTTCAAAGGACATAAGGAATAAGGAAGGGGTATAACCCTTAGGAGGTTACACCCTAAACCAAAGATTGCCCATAAAGGCACCCTTCTATGTCTATAAAAAGGATGCCTTGGGTTCATTTTCAATCATCCAAAAATTCATTTATTCTAAAGAATCTAAAGTGTAAAAAGAGTCTAAATTGTAAAAAGAGTTTCCACAATTCTTCCTTTAAGTTCAAGTTCTTGAAGAAATGAGTGTCCTCCTACAAGAAGGGACTAAATAATTATGGGAAAACTTTAGCCACAAACATTTTCAAGTCTCATTGTTTATGTTCTATTGCACTTGTATGCTAGTGAAAATTTATTTGAATGATGCATGTTAAAATCGTTTAATAACACATGATATCCGCATATACTACAAACGCATTCGTGCAAAGAAAATATTAGGAAAACCTTAAAAATAACATGAGTTGAAAACGATAAAATGTAACGCACCTGCAAAGGCAACTGTGATGAGAAGGCAGAACACTCCATCATTGAGGAAGAAACCCCAGAGTTGCTTCGTGCTTCACCGGGACAGGGACAGGGACAGGGACGAGAAATTTTAAGAGGATACAAAGGAAAAGATTTTAATCTATTATCCTTGAAAGGTAAATAAAAGTGCTCGAAAGTCATCGTCTGTTGTAGGGCCATTTCTCCACCCAATCTTTCACTCTGCAAAACAATATTTGTAATTCAAACATCTGTGACTGTGAACATATATATATATTGGAACCAGAAAGTATTTCAAGCTAAATATGATAAAATTCCTGTCTGAAAATGCACTGAAGCAATGGGTTATTGGAAAAGACTAAAGCGCAGTAAAAAAGAAAATTGAAAAATAGATTAAACCCTTATTCAGATACGGACCAGTGATTGTTTGATTTTATGCCCATGAACGTTTCTAGTTCTACTACTTATTCTTCTTCCTCAAGTGGTGCTTAAACCCGGAGCTCATTATGGATAAGGTGACCGAGCCCATACATTATTTTTATAGTTTTTTTTCAACTGAAATAAACTAATAATTTGCACAACAAAAATAAATTTATTTCTCTAATTCTCTTTTGTTGCTTACTTAAGCCCTACGAGCAAATTGCACTAAATATGTTTTAATAGAATTTAGGATAATAGCTACACTACACACATTATTATTATTATTACTATTACTATTATTATTAAGTTAAGAAATTTTATAAGATTCGAGTATTTTCAGAATAATTTACTATTATTTTTTTTGGGGTGGGGGTCTTATTCGTATGTGGGTAGCTTAAAATTAGTATTCAATAAAAATACGCCACTCATACACACAAGCTTTGGTTTCCGCTCATAACAGAGTCAATATTTCACCTACTGCTGGCCAGTCGATTGCATCAACTTGGAATGTTATTGTAGTCAACAAAATAACCCATTTTACATATTACTGCATATCTAAACAGCTACTAACAATTCATAATTTCATCTACACAATCGTAATTTGTATTTGACGAGTCATGGCAAGTTAAGGATGGAAGGAGCCAAGCAAAGAATCCAAGATCGGTTTCTCCCTTCAATCTCTGGGATGAGTACTCCACCATCATATTCCAAAGGTCTCCGACTGTCCATTCATGCGACAGAATCCATTGCGTAACCTGCACCAGAAATGAAATGCTGTTTTCAGTATTCTAAATTTAACATCATCATCAACTCGGATGAGAATCTATTACATGGAAGACCAAGATTACATTTATAGATGCGCTGTCAGGATTCATAATGTTAATACACTCTTGAGAGTTGGTTATGGCAGAAGTAAGATGAGTACCTGATCCAGGTTCTGCAATGCCTTGATGCCAAATGTGTGGTACGAAATGAAAGGTCGGGATGCCTGAAAGAAACACGTTCCTTTTCGACAGACGAATATAAACAGTCTGTGTAGCAACTTCAACAGTTTTCAATGAACTTCATGGCAGTCTTGTAAAAAATAAGAACAATTACCTGAGAAGCAGCAAGCCACTGGATTATAGTCTTTAGTTCAGGATCTCCCCCGAAAGCACCACATCCCCAGTTCCCAGTTGCAATCCCTGGCAAATGTTTACTGTCCAGATACTGACTACTCTTCTTGTCAGAATTTCTCAGTTGCAGATTTACAGATGCTCCTTCATTTTTTTCAACAGTAGTTGAGGAAGCTTCATTTAACTATATTATAAAGTAAATTAAGAAAACAACTTTATAAAATAGTTTTCTGAGTTAAGTGTGAATAAGGAAGTTCAAATTATTCTAATTTACAAACAATTCAAATAAAACACAACAAAAAAAATCCTTTTGACATTCTGATATATCATTGATTTAATTAACAATTATATCACTAGACAAAAAAATACAACAAAAGAATTTGCACCTGGAGATGTTTACTTGATGTGTTGTCATTATCATCTCGATTAAGATGAGCTTCGTGGAGTCGTTTGTCTTGAAACAACCCCTTGTATTGGCAAAATTTTGATTGATCAATGAATCCACAGAATGCCTTATTTATCTCCCTGGAAAGAGAAACAAGTTGAGTGATTACAATCTCTGCCAAACAAAATACAAATAAATATACAAACAAACAATAACATAATAACATAAAACATAAGAAGATGCCAACTTTGATCAACTAATCCATGGACCAACAAAGCCATATTATATCTATATATACTTGGCCATAAAATAAAGAATAAAGCCATTGGCTGATCTTTGTAAAACCATACCATATTTGTAGATATGATAGGAGAAGACTACAAGAGTACAAACATTTTCGTTGTCAACCTTTATGCTTAGAAACTTCTTTAAAAAAAATCACATATAGTAAACTCCAAAATGAAATTCAATATTTATGCCACAGTGAATGGATATAAATATTGAATTTTAGGGCAACTTTCAGCAAATACAAGTTCCTTCACCTTGACAAAACAGGAGCATTGGAATTATACACCATCTGTTCAATTATATAATATTAAAAGAAGCAGTTGATTCATCAATATATCCAAAATTAAAAAACTCCGAAAGCAAACATCTCAAAGCATACCATTAAGGTTACTCATCCTACCAGATTTACTAAATCTAAACATTGAGCCTTCTTGATCTCCTAGTAGGGATTAATGTCCGTATAATCAAACAACAGCCGCACCTTCCAATTTCACTAACGAAAATCAATGTGCTAACAAGTGATAGACCAAAAGGAGTACATTCTTCTCAGCTTAAATTCTTGTAACAGTAGTCCATGTAGAACCTAATACTTCTCTGCAACTTTGAAGCCTTTAAAGACTCTTTTGTCTGAAACCAACAATATATGAGAAACTGCAACTTCTAGAAACTAGGTAAACATTTCCTTAACGTCTTATACTACGCAAAAAGTCCCGGGTATCTAAAGCTTCTAGATATATTGAGGACAGAATTTTCATGGATCCAGTTGAATATTTAAAAATGATTATTCCTTGGCATGCATGTCTGTTCTCTGATAGTTTTCTGTGTGTATTTGAAGTGTTCCAAAGAAATTACAAACCGAAGAAGGTATTTTAGTGCATATTGTTTCATCCCAGGCCTGCACAATGCGTCTATAGCGATAATCCTGGTTTTACGTCTTCCAAAAATGTCAAAATTCCTTTTGTCTGCATGATCACCGGCAAAACGAAATGACGATGCATACCTACACCACTTAAAGATGATACTGTGATCAGAAATCATTCACAGCATAAGACAAGTCATTAAGAAATATATGAAGTCAGATACAGCAACCTATTATGTATCTATGTCCCCATATGACTCAAGTCTTTGATTTTCTGATTTGCTGCATTAGACTCACCCCTTATAATCTGAGAATCTTTCAGCACCAACCAT
Organism: Zanthoxylum bungeanum; assembly: GCA_019454045.1. Classification (NCBI taxonomy): domain Eukaryota; kingdom Viridiplantae; phylum Streptophyta; class Magnoliopsida; order Sapindales; family Rutaceae; genus Zanthoxylum; species Zanthoxylum bungeanum. The sequence goes on along the minus strand of SKCR01022912.1, from coordinate 46,463 downwards.
TTCTATAGCCTCATTATTTGCCATTGAAGGCAAGAAAAGCATCCCAGCAATTAATTCCGGATTGGTCATGAAACGGATTTCTTCCTGCATAAAATGGCAATGATAACAAATATATTAAGAAACAAAGATTTTATGTTGAGTGCGATTTCAAGGAGATAATGTCCGAATGACACATAAGAAGGTAAATATCGACAGAAAGCAATCTAAATGAAAAGGCATACATGCATAAGAAACATTGATGAACATTAAAAATGTACATTTATTAAAATGAAAATTAATCATTTTACACTTGTAATTTCATTAATCTTGTTAATTTAGCACATTTGTAAGATAATAATTATATTTATGTTTTATATATTTTTATTGTGATTTTTATTTATTGTATAAGTAAAATACTGCTTCAGATGCTCAACAGGAAAATGGATATGAAATCTAAATTTCATATTTTCATGACCCAGAAACCCAAAAGGGTATGGCAGTTAGATTTAAATCGGACTTGGAAAACATTCACCATGTTTAGATTGGCAACAAAATGAACTTATAATGCATTTACCCACACATGTATTTATTATTATTATTATTGTTATTATTATTATTATTATTATTCTAATATATATAATATATTTTGGTGGACCCACCAAGATTTAATATATATTATTATAATATATTAATTAAATTAAAATGAAAAAAAAGGTTGCCATCACCTTTCGGTGGATGTCAACTTTTGAAAAAAATATAATAATAATAATAATAATAATAATAATATAATAATAATAAAAAGGTTTGCAATTTGCAAACTTGCAAATTGCAAGAAGTTTCTCTCTTTGGGAATTTGTGAAGGGTCCTATCTCTTGTGTGTTTATTTTTCAAGTTTTGTTGTAATTTTTTTCATTAATAAAATTATGAGTTTTTTTTGTTATTCCAAGCATGAGTAACTAATTCCATTCTGCTAGGGTAAAGAATGAAACTCCTAATATGATGATATAAATTAATCTCACTTATATTATAATATATGAATTGTAATCTGAAAACTAATATTTAATCTTCTCTTATATTTGTGGGTGTCTTACTTCGCTGCAAACAATCTCATCTTGATTGGCACAGTTAATACTTTATCCCATATTATATGAGATAGTAATTTAAATCTAGACTAATTATTGACAAATTTTGTTGCTGCCTTTATAGATGGTTTTATATATTTGGCATAATTGAGTACCTATTTGGACTTATTATAAACAAATATTGTCACCACCTATATGGTTAGTTTTATATGTTTTGGCATAATTAATTCCTGAAATAAATTAACTAGATAATAATGATAATTTTTATATTATAAAAAGTAAGATTTCTCTATATTTGAAATATCAAAAGTGGATCCCCTAGCCCCAGCATTCTATTTTATTATTGCAATTTAATTTAAAACTGTCCATCACTTCAAACAATTCAGCCTTTTTATTTTATTACTCAAATTGTTATTTTATTTTACTAAATTTATTCCTTGTGGATCGACCCCGGACTTACCGGGTTATTTTATTACTGCAACACTCATATACTTGGGAGTAAAGAACCACTTTGTGAGTGTGTCAAACATATACATGGAACAATAAATTGAAGTACAAGTGTTGGCTATACTGTCAAAGGCGATAGACAGATCAAGGCATTTTGGTAATTCAACCCGCCCAAGCGTTGTCTAAGTGCCGCCCAAACGCCGCCTTTGACCAGTAAAAGGGCCGGTTGACTAGTCAAATATGTAGAATTTTATCAAATATATAAAGATTCATAACTTATAATACTTAAAGCGCCACCCAAGTGCCACAGGAGGCTATTTGAAAAACCCATCCAAGTGCAGCTTAGGCAGCACCTTTAATAGTATAGGGTGTTGGAAAATACCTTTTTTTGGCTTATCTAATTGGACAACAAAAGAATTCACAGTGAAACTCTTTAACGAAAATTTTACCTGCACACAGCCCCTATGAAGAGCCCCACCTCCAATATATTTGTTGGCAAAATCTACTTCAAGAGCATCAACAGATTGATCTTCTATGAAGCCTAAACTGTGAACCTACAGAATACAAAATTTCCTTATCTACAACAAAAATAAAACATTTAAATAAATTGAATTCCCTATTTACAGTAGGAGTATTTAAATTTAAATTTAAATTCAATTACCACGAAAGGGCAGAGAAGCATGACAGATTTGCTCCAAAATTCAGCTTCAGGATAAGACATTAATAAAGGACGACAGTCCAGAGGAAGAACTTTCCTCTCAAACGAGACAAAACCAACAGGCATGCATGAGCATATCTTCTTGAAATAGTGTAGAATACACTTTATTTTACTTTCCTGCTTTTCACTATAACTTTCATATATACTCCTGAGGAATGCAAGTTTGACATGATTAATGTACTGGGTTCCGTTCAGGAAAAAACAAAGAAATTCATACGAAAGTCAAAATATATAGTGTATTATAATAAATTTAAAAATATATAGAATAAGTCAATCGATTTCATGGGGTAAAACCAGAATAACATGCAATCAAATCAACCATAAACAAACATCATTAATTCCTGCACTAACCATTTATGTCAATTATTAGCAAGTGGTCTCAAAGGATCCCTTTAGAAGTGGGAAAAGGTTTTTGTTTGGTTTGGTTATTAGCCAGTGGTCTCAATGAGACCTTAAAATAATCAGGTCATCTTGTATATTGAAGGAAACCTTTTCACACACATTATTCAAATTTCCACTAGATATCAAGATAGATAAAACATCCAAGCTTCACCTACAACAAGCATTTGGTGGAAATTGTGACATGCCTACTTCGTTAGAGCAAAGAACAAGAGATACAATTGCTACAAGATTTTTCACTTAGTTATGTGGTTTAGAGGATCCTGAAGGACTGCTTTCTTACAATACAATGTTTCCATCATCCAGGTTTGCACTCAACAAAACATTAATCTTACATCATATCTAGCAAAATGCTGCCAAGTTACTTTTTCTTTCTAGTTTCAATTGTTATCCTCAATCAACAGTAGGAAGAACCAAAGTAAGTTCAGTCCTACATTAAAAGCTACAGTTAACACAGTCCCACGATCAGAAGTGCACATATCTACAAAGACAAAAAAAATTGCTCTCTCTCTCACCAGAAAACACCGAAAACCAAACTTGCCAATTTGTTGTTTTTCCCCAAATGAAAAACCTTCCCATTCATTTATTTTAAAGGACATGCCATGATGAAATTATCACTTTCAAACTTTGGTTCCTGATGCAAGATGTTTTACATATAACTCAATGCAAAGATCCATAAGTAGAAACATTTATCATATTACAATATCCGTACTTCAATATGACAACTATAATATGGATGCATAAAATAATTCAAAGGGTCCACAAAAGAAAGCTTAAAAGGTCACATACGCAAACAATTCATCAAAGTTGATGGTCGGAAGATGGTTTGCACCTCTATTAGTGACTGGGAACAAACAAAAGAAAGCGCATCCAAGAAGAGCACCAATCAATTCCTGAAATGCAACATTGATGCTATCAGCAATTATATTACATTTAAATAATCCTACAAACACGATGAATTGTAAGGCACGTGGATACCTGACTAAGGAACACCATGCCTGCTTCTTGTGCGCCCAATAAGCGGAGACCGGTTTTGATGCCATATTTTCCAAGAAAATCATCTGCATTTTGATAGTGCCTTTCCAGTAGAGCGGGCAACTGCAAGAGAAGATTTGCCAGTGCAGGGAGAACCTCTCCAAACCACTCTGCCGCCTCTGCCCGGGAAATCAGCTGCATAAACCCTTCTATATTCAGCCTCAACGATAATAGTATTTTTATGTAAATAATCATAGTGAGTGTAGGCAAATTTACACGAGTAAAGAGAAGTATTTTACTTGCAGTAATGAAATAATAAAGATAATCGACATTTCATAAACTTTCCTCTGTTTAAATTTGCACTTAATCAAATTGACACGCAAAAGAATGACAGCCTAATTGAATTCACCTGAGAGGGAAAAAGAAACTTTTCTACTAGAAAGTCAAAAAAAAAAAAAAAAAAAAAACTAAGAGTATAGTTTTAACTGTTGTGGTTCTTCCTAATTCTGAAAGTACGGTAGTAAAAGTGTTTGATAAACATCAAATTTTATTATTTAACATCTGATGATTCCATTCCACATCAACTGTGATTAAAAGTCACAACACTTCAATTCTAAAAATACCTTCAGTTACAAGTTGGAGCTCATGAACACTAGAAACATTCTCTCTTGATGTAGTAATAAACAAATAAGTAGTTTCTTATTCTATCTCTATAATCAAGGGAAACACATGGCCATTAAAATATAACCACAAAAAACTTCACAAATTTCACAAAAATCACATACCCAGTTGATATCATAACTTAGTTACAAGATAGAGCTCGGTCATGAATATACCAAACGTTCTATATTCAAGTAGTAATCAACAAGCAAATAATTTATTATTTCTAGTTTTATAATAAAGCAAAAGCCATGCCCACTAAACCCAAACTCTCAAATTTCAACTTAACATTAAAAAAATAAAAATAAAAACCCACAAAAAACTTGAACAAACAAACAAAAACTCAAAAACCCAGATGATGTTACCTCATCAAAGAAGAGAGCATAACCCTCAGAAGCAAAAGGGGCGAGAGGTTGAAGGAGAGAAAGTGAGCTTCTGATATCGCAAATGGCAACAAATAAAACTTCCCCAGAATTGACCATGCTGTGATCCGGTCCTTTCGCCACTGCTTGAAGTGCTTCCCCTACTTTTGATGGCCAAAACAGATTCGTTGACCGAACCAGCACTGGCAAGTATGCTAGTATTGACTTCAAATCTTCTCTCTTCTCCATTTTTTTTGCTTCAACTGATCAAACAAAGGCGCCTACCTGAATTATATTATATTTATTAAAGTTGAATTGGTTGTGGAGTTTATATGAAAATCGGGCTGGATCGGGCCTGTTTTAAAGGTCATCAGATCAAACTCTTGAAATAAATTGTTTCTTTTTATTTCATAATATTACCAAAAAGAAAAAAGAAACAAGGTTTGATTTAATTTTAATCTTATATTATATCTTTTTACACTTACTGTGGAGTTCTGATGAGATTTGGTGGTGTATTAGTGTTGATATAATGACACCCGAATCTTATATTATGTTCTTATTTGTGAAGAGCTCATCAATTTTATTAATGTATTAAAATTTCCAAGAATTGCTTATCGTTGGCACAGCATTCAATTATTAAAACTTAAAAGGCCATATTAGAAATTGATTTTATTTCTCACAAAATTTACATTTTTTAAGAAACTATTTTTTTTTATTTGACAAAGTTAGATAGCTAACCAAAAGATAAGCTCTATATATATATATATCCATCACGAGCTATTTTTAAAAACTATGATTTTTTTCTAATTTGCAATTGTTATACATTTACATGTCTATAATTATTTAACATAATATTATTTTACGTCTCCAATAGACGTGACTTGGTGGTGTATGGTTCAGGATCTCACCTTGAGGTCCTAGGTTTGAATATAAAGAATGTGTTTTTTGTATCGTTCGACAATGGAGTTTCTAACGATTTAAAAAAAAAGTAATATTATTTTACACCGTATATGTAACAGCCATTACTGTAATGCAAAAGTATAATTTATGCATGCAAATATACACACATCCATACACATAAATATTTATAGATAAAACTCGTCTGCAGAGTACCTCGTGAATTAGCAGCAAAAAGATAATGGTAACAAAATATTGAGAGGCCAAAATTAAAAATCCAAAATTGATTTTGCATGCTCTCATAATCCTAATAATCTGGAGCTAAGTGTGTACATAAACATGCATATATGTACAACAAGAAATTTAGCCGCAACACATCTATCATCATGTTGTAGTAGAGATGCTTGTCTTGTCTGCCTTCGATTGAACCTCTGTGTTTTACACAATGATTTTACATTACAAAAGCAAGCAAGCAAGCAAGAAGCAATCACTATTAACATAATATTCGTATTAATAGATCACTTAAGTTATGATCAAAATTGGTAGATGTTATATTAAAACTCTTATCAATATTATTCACCTAATGTATGTCAGAATAAAATCAAGTCAAAAGTGGTGGGATGTGAAAGTGAAAGTATTAACACCTTCTTAGAAAGAAAGAAAAAGCACAGCATCAACAGTACCCTCTGCATAAATTGACCTACCGCAAACATTATGTTTGATCAGGAGAAACTGAAAATATACCAGACAAAAGAGAGAGGGACGAAACGCTAGCTAGGATGCTTGTTGATTATGTTTAATCAGGTAATGTCAAATGGTACATATATGTGGAATGCATGAGCATGACCAGATAAATGCTCCTCTGGAACTCCCACCCAGATCATTTGTATCTGATGAAAAAGTCACGAAGATAAAAAGGATAAAAAAAAATATATATATACATATTTCCATGAAGATAACAAAACCATAGCACAGACATCATAAACAAAACCTAACTTAAATTACCATTTTTCTTCAACCAAAAAAGAATGATCCAATGCAAATGGAAATAGTTTTTAAATGACTATGTTGCAAATTTATATATACAATGTACATGAAGTCACAAGATGCATTAATTGCCAAAATGATTTAGAGATTCTAAAACCAGCCATATCAAACAAGACAATAACAATTTAAAGATTCCAGATTAGAATCTTCCGATCACTTCACCATAACATCAACATATATAGCTAATCCATCTTCTTTTAGTTCAGTTGACACTCACCCACCTGCACATACACCAAAAGCATTCCTAAAATACCCTTCAAGGGAACAGATACCCGTGTCTGAATCCCTATTACGTGGCATTTTCCAATCATACAAAACTCATGCATCATTTCGTTTTTTATCACTCTAAGAGAATTTATATACACCAAATTACAGTATGTAAGAGCCCTGAAAGACAAAACAGTAAAGCCTAAAAATAACACATGGAAGATTCAAGGACATCTACATATGCTCATTGCCATTAAAAATAGTGTAAAGTTCTAAGAGATTAAATGTCCTTGAACACACCTGATCCATATCAAAAGACACTCACAATTTCTGAACGCATGAGATAACAGCCTTGGCAGTTCCAGATGTATCAAATTTACCAGCTTGATGGGACTCCAACACCTAAAAACAAAATTGCATCAGCTCTTAATATTATTACATGATAAAACCCTACGAAGAAATTAAGAAACAGAAGTACCTGCAGAGAATACCCACGAAGGCTCCAGGAAATCGTTCAGTCATTATTTCCATAGCTGCAAGGAATGCCACAACCTACCAAATCAACATACTAGCGATCCCATTTGTGGGGATATCACAGCATAAACATTTGAGTTTTCTATTGTCTTATGCAATCTCTCCCTGTCTCCACCGGTTGTTTCCATAACAAAGGGTACTTCAACTTTGGAATATACCTCTGCATTACCAATATTTTTGCAAAAACCACAAAATAAATAAATAATACCAAATAAATAAATAGTGAGAAACCCATATGCAGCATAGGAAGCATTCCGCTGCATCCTTCATGTGAACAATAAACCCATTGTGGACGCTGGATTTCGCCCGAGGTCCACAATCGAGAATTTGTAGGGAGGGGCACTAGCGATCCTGCAAAACAGAGGTAGAGTAAGTGGGAGTACTGCCCACCGGTGTGGTGGGTACCGGGGGCACTCTGACGCTCAAGTTAGTAGTGAAGACGAGCTGTAAATAATGGAGGAGCAAGATTCGAGGTTACCTTGATACCTGTGAGCCGCCGTGAGGGCTATATGTTGGCGGTTATGAGAGTTCTGGTGACAGAGAGTTGTGCTGTGTGATGTTGGATCCCCTCTTTATGCCTTGGCTCTTCTCTTTTATAGGCCCTCTGATGTGGGGTCTCTCTTCTGCCCGTCGGAGTCATTGTAACTGGCGACTTAATGGATGGTTTATGTCTGGTAACTGATGACTTTATGATTGTTGTTTATCTCTAGAAATTGTCGACTTTATGATGATGTTTAAGAGTTTAGGTTTTCTCTTGATGACAATGGGCTTGGGCCCATGAGGCCTCTTGGTTTGATATTTTACTTTCGGGCCGGACTTACTAATGGGCTTCGGGCTTGGTGGTTGGCCCTGGGGTAAAATGTCGATTTTACCCTTGGGCCCAAATTTGGCCCGTACAGTTTGTCCCCTACTCTTTAAGTCAATGAGTCTTTGGCTTGGAGAGTATTTGACGCGCGTGTCGAGACTATAGGATGAAGGTGTACCTGAGCGTCGATGCTGCCTATTGATTGAACCAAACGAATGTCAAGTTATGAACTTGACTCTACATGATCCATTGGGGAAGTACCCAGTCGACTGAACCAGATGAAGGTCAGGATCATGAACTTGACTCTACAAGAGCCATTGGGGAAGTACTCAGTCGACTGAACCAGATGAAGGTCAGGATATATGTCATACGACATGTGTAATATATGTCTACAACTTGATTCGACATGAGTCCATGAGGGATGTCTGTAGGCACTGCATTTTTACACATAAACCCGATGAGGAGTCTTATTTGGAGACAACTACCTTTTAAGTCACTGAGGTCACGGGAAACGGACATCGGAAGGGGAAATTCAGAATAAACAAGGTTCACTGTTTTCGTTCGTGATGCGTTCGTGTTTACGTTCGAACGTCAAACGGATTGCGGACGTTCGTGTCGCGTTCGAGGAAGCGTTCGAACGGTGTCGGTAATTCTGGTTTTGCTGCTAGCCTCACATCCAGCCCAATTAGCCCCCCAAAGCCCATAAAACACATCCCAATTTAAATAAATAAATATTAATTAAAACATTAACTAATAATATAATAACTAAATTAATTAAATGATTAAATAAAACATATACCAAACATAAAATAAACAATTACCAACTTAAACTAAAATCATGCCTAAATTAAACAAATCACACACTAAATCAAAATATAATCATACCAAGTTAAAATCAATCAACCAATTATATCCCAATCTAATAAGATTATTCCCAAATCCAAAATATTGTATTCCTAATCCAAGCCAATCAAATATTCAACCTTCCCTATCTAGCCAAGATTTGTCCCCCCTCAATCTTTGACTTCCCTTAACCAAACCAAATCAAATCTCTTGACTTCCCTTAACCAAACCAAATCAAATCCCTTTCCTTGTCAAACCTAACCCTTTGCCTATAAAAAGAAGCCTTCACCAACCTTCTCTAGGCTAGAGTCCTTAGTCCTTAGTTGGTCCCCTAGTCCCCTAGTCCCTAACTCATACACAACACACATAAAAATTACAGGAGGAACACACCCAAGGAAACAGTAAGCAAAAGATAAAGAGGAAAAGGCAGCGAAACCACAAGGAAATAATAGCAAAAGATAACGAACGAGAACAGTGAACCAGTGAACCAGGAGAGTTGCGGAGCATCCCCCATTTCGACGATCGTGTACCGTACATCCGAGAGATGATTTAAAAGGTTAGACCTGAGGGTACCTTTTCATTAGTTTACATTTGTTTTATTATTATTATTATTGCATTCTATTCGCATGAGAGTCGTTTATGGAAGCATGTTGTGGCTTGAATGAATGGAAGAGTGTCGTCTCTTGTGGTATATAGGATGGAAACCCAGACGTAAATTCCGTAGCCGAATCCGAATGGACGGTAGTGCGGTCTGTACATGGGACACAACTCCACGTACCACTTGAGTAAACGGCACATTCTCTTGTTTTGTGTTGCTTTTATGTATTTATTTTTGTCATTTAATTCTGCATGTTGCTTATTTATGCATGACTCAATCGAGCGCATGGGCTTAGTAAGTGCGATGTGAGATCCCCTATGGGGAGGGGTTAAAGCCCTTTACCACGATGCTTTGCCGCGCCGGTTGATGTGTGTTCGGTTGGATGCAAGACACGTTCAATCAGACATACTTAGGATAGTATGATTGTCTTTGTGTTTGTATGCATGATGTGATGTGACGCGCATGGGCTTAGTATGTTGGTCTAAAGGTCCTCTCTTTGAGAGATCAAGAGCCCCCATAAGGCCACCTTTACGGCAGTACTTCGCCGCGCCCCCCTTTTATTTTGATGTTTATGCATTTTTGCCCATTTCATGCATCAGGTCCGTGTCCGTTCGAACGCGTTCACGAACGCAATTCGAACGCGCATACATTTCGCCTTATCATGCATCAGGTCTCATTTCCGTTCGAACGCGTTAACAAACGCCATACGAACGTGAGCATTCTGTTCCATTTCCGTTCGAACGCGTTTACGAACGCTACTCGAACGCGAGCATTCTGTCTCATTTCCGTTCGAACGCGTTTACGAACGCTACACGAACGCGCACACACTGAACTGAGTCTGTCTTATCATATTCATGCATAATTGCCTCTTGGTTGATCTTTTTGTGTTATATAGCCAACTGTATTATTTGTATTCAAGCATGATTAGGCTGTTAGCATGTTATTCGGTTAATAGGTTCATGAGATAGTACTCAAGCATGATTATGTTGTTCTTAGTTTCCCATATCATAGGATTGAAATATGTTCATGAGATTGCCATGTGATGTTGCACGTTGTGATGAACTTGTTGATGTATGCATATGAATTTAGAAGCATGATACTATTGGAAATAAGTGTTACTTAAGCTTAGTTAAATTATTACATGAATCCTTTTTATTACAAGTGACATAAGTAAGGGACCATTCCGAACCCAACGGTTTGAGGTATTCCCTTGCGAGGGGTGAGTGCGGCCTTAAATCTTTGTCCCGGTTCACACCGGGTGGCGACTCCATGTTATGTAATTCTTCCCATCTAGGCCGCGAGCCTAGGAACGGCGTCGCCCAGGTCCTGTGTCCTACAATGTCCCCAGTCGACTGAACCGGAAGAGGGTTCAGGAGTTACTTTCACTCGACATGTCGTATGGACTGAGGGAAGTCCATGTCTAAATTTGACTCGACAAGAGTCCATGGGGGATGTCCCCGGTCGACTGAACCAGATGAGGGTTCAGGAGTTACTTTCACTCGACATGCCGTATGGACTGTAGGAAGTCTATGTTTTCATTTGACTCGACATGAGTCTATGGGGGATGTCCCCGGTCGACTGAACCAGAAAAAGGTTCAAGAGTTACTTTCACTCGACATGCCGTATAGACTGTAGGAAGTCTATGTTTTCATTTGACTCGACATGTGTCTATGGGGGATGTCCCCGGTCGACTGAACCAGATGAAGGTTCAGGAGTTACTTTCACTCGACATGTTGTATGGACTGTAGGAAGTCTATGTCTTCATTTGACTCGACATGAGTCCATGGGGGATGTCCCCGGTCGACTGAATCAGATGAAGGTTCAGGAGTTACTTTCACTCGACATGTTGTATGGACTGTAGGAAGTCTATGTCTTCATTTGACTAGACATGAGTCCATGAGGGATGTCCCCGGTCGACTGAACCAGATGAAGGTTCAGGAGTTACTTTCACTCGATATGTTGTATGGACTGTAGGAAGTCTATGTCTTCATTTGACTCGACATAAGTCCATGGGGGATGTCCCCGGTCGACTGAACCAGATGAAGGTTCATGAGTTACTTTCACTCGACATGTTGTATGAACTGTAGGAAGTCTTTGTCTTCATTTGACTAGACATGAGTCCATTGGGGATGTCCCCGGTCGACTGAACCAGATGAAGGTTCAAGAGTTACTTTCACTCGACATGTCGTATGGACTGTAGGAAGTCTATGTCTTCATTTGACTCGACATGAGTCCATGGGGGATGTCCCCGGTCGACTGAACCAGATGAAGGTTCATGAGTTACTTTCACTCGACATGCCGTATGGACTGTAGTATGTCTTCATTTGACTCGACATGAGTCCATGGGGGATGTCCCCAGTCGACTGAACCAGATGAAGGTCAGGATAAACCCCATACTACGGGTCGAAGAACCAGTAGAGTCTTCAATGTCGTTTGGACCAGATGAAGGTCTATGAAAGTCTTCACTCTACAGACCTGACGAAGGTCCAAGAGTCTTTCCTTATCATACTACTAAACCTGGTGAAGGTCTATGAAGGTCATCACACATTCTCTTGATGAGGGTCCATGTGACTACGGTCGTATGGACCTGCCGAATGGACTTGATAAATGTCCAAGAAGGTCATCACTCCTCACTCTACTAAACCTGATGAAGGTCAATGAGGGTTCTCATTCCTCATTCTACAAGACCTGACAAAGGTTAATAAGGGTATAATTCCTCATTCTACATGATTTGTAGTCTGAGACCATGTCGCCTGAAGACCATGAGACTACGGTCGAATGAACCTGATGAAGGTACATGAGGGTTCTCATTCCTCATTCTACAAGACATGACAGAGTTCAATGAGGGTCTTCATTCCTCATTCTACAATCCTCATTCTACAATACCTGATAAAGGTTAGTGAGGGTTTTCATTCCTCATTCTACAAGACCATATATGTAGTGTCAAATGAGATCTTTAACGAGCGCCAAGCTTCACATGGTAGTGTCGACTGAGATTCTTAACAAGTGCCAAGCTTCACACGTGTAGTGTCGAATGAGATCCTTAACAAATGCCAAGCTTCACACGTGTAGTATCGAATGGGACATCTTCCTCATGCTGAGTCTCCATACATGTAGTGTCGAGTGGGATATCCTTGCCAAGTTTGGTAATGTCGACTGGGATATTATCACCCTATACATGTAGTGTCGAGTGGGATATCCTAATACCAATTCTCCATACATGTAGTGTCGAGTGGGATACTCAACAAGTGCCAAGCCACATATTGTATTGTCGACTGAGACACCAATAACAATTACCAAGCTATATGTTGTAATGTCGACTAAGACATCCATAAAAATTATCAAACTATATGTTGTAATGTCGACTGGGACACCCATAACAAGTCCCAAACTATAAATTGTAATGTCAACTATAAAAAGTGCAAGCCATACCTGGTAATGTCGACTGGGATGTCCACGCCAAGTCTTCATTAGAGTATAATCCATTTTGACATCCTCCTCACGCCTAGTCTCCAAGCATGTATTGTTGACTAGGATATACACGCAAAGTCTTCATTCGGGTATTGTCGACTGAGACATCTTCCTCATGCCAAGTATATCTCTTCATCATATGAGGTGAATGGTAGGAAAAATGGTTCCACTGAAGGGACGCGCTTTGTTCCTGATGAGGGTCCATGAGACTATGGTTGAATGGAGTCTAGAGTCGATGGCAATCCATTCATGTAATGCGAAGAATATAATTATCTTCTCATTTCCCCTGAAAGAGACGACTATCTAACCATGTAGTATGGAGTTGAAGGCAATCCATGCATGTCATATGGAGGAGATGAAAATCCTTTTAGTCGCCTGAATGTGGTGAGTCCTTCAATGTCGTATGGAAATGATAACAATTCTTCTATGTAGTCGGATGGCCATCCACCTTATCGTATGGAGAATATGATAATCTTTCCATGTAGTCTGGAGTGGATGACATTACTAGAGAATACTTCTTAGTCGGTTGGGTATGCTGGAAGAATATGAGGGTATTCTCATGTCGAATGGAAGAAGTATATCGATTGGGTCTGATGATTTTTTATGTGGTCGATTGGAGCAAATGGGTTTCTCCATAAGTTGTAGTTTTGTGAAGGTCATTTTCTTTTAAAATTACCAATGAATACTTGTTTGGGAAGCTATGATGTCCCCAAAGCAACAATAGGTGGCTTCTGGCCCTTTTTTTTTGTCTAATTACATCAGGTGATATCTTATTGAGAAATATTACTAGCACATCATTTATTATGTCGCTTGGGAGAATTCAAACTTCTTTCATTGTCATGGTTGGTGGAGCTTCTTCTCTTATTGTTCCTGTAGGACACAGGACCTGGGCGACGCCGTTCCTAGGCTCGCGGCCTAGTTGGGAAGGATTACATAACATGGAGTCGCCACCCGGTGTGAACCGGGACAAAGATTTAAGGCCGCACTCACCCATCGCAAGGGAATACCTCAAACCGTTGGGTTCGGAATGGTCCCTTACTTATGTCACTTGTAATGAAAGGATTCATGTAATAATTTAACTAAGCTTAAGTAATACTTATTTCCAAGAGTATCATGCTTCTAAATTCTCATATGCAAAGTAAAACTTATGTGTACATTTTTACATATATCTCATATTTAAAATTGCATGCTTAACATATATCAAGATAGCAACGAACATACAACTTTACACATCACATTCAGGAAAACACAAGCACACACATTGACCATACAAGCACACATATGGGCACTTTTCCAAGCGGTACGTGGAATTGTAGCCCAAATACAGACCGCACTACCGTCCATTCGGAATCGGCTACGGAGTTTACGTCTGGGTTTCCATCCGATATACCGCAAGAAATAATGCTCAAATGTTATCATGACATAAGCATACGAATTGTAATACATTGACACATTTGCATAAGAAAGATCAACCAATAGGCAATTATGCATGAATATAATAAGACAGACTCAGTTCAGTGTGTGCACGTTCGTGTAGCGTTCGTAAACGCGTTCGAACGGAAATGAAACAGAATACTCACGTTCGAGTAGCGTTCGTAAACGCGTTCGAACGGAAATGAAACAGAATGCTCACGTTCGAGTAGCGTTCGTAAACGCATTCGAACGAAAATGAAACAGAATGCTCACGTTCGTATGGCGTTTGTTAATGCGTTCGAACGGAAATGAAACAGAATGCTCACGTTCGAGTAGCGTTCGTAAACACGTTCGAACGGAAATGAGACCTGATGCATGATAAGGCAAAAAGTATGCGCGTTCGAGTTGCGTTTGTGAACGCGTTCGAACGGACACGGACCTGATGCATGAAATAGGATGCAATACATAAACAGAAAATAAAGGGGCGCGGCGAAGTACTGCCATAAAGGTGACCTTTTGGGGCTCTTGATCTCTCAAAAAGAGGACCTTTAGACCAACATACTAAGCCCATGCGCGTCACATCACACATACAAGAATAGAACCAATCATATCAACCAAGTATGCCCGATTGAACACATCTTACATCCAATCTGAACACACATCAACCGGCGCGGCAAAGCATCGTGGTAAAGGGGCTTTTAGCCCCTCCCCATAGGGGATCTCACATCACACTTACTAAGCCCATGCGCTCGATTGACTTATACATACGAAAATAAAGATAATAATATCAAACTAAGTATGCCCGATTGAACGTATCTCGCGTCCAACCGAACATACATCAACCGGCGCGGCGAAGTAGTGTCACGAAGGTCGCCTTTTCGGCTCTTTGTCTCCCAAATGGAGGACCTTTGGACTAACTCACTAAGCCCATGAGCTTGGTTGAATCATGCATAACTAACGACATATTGAATTCAAGTAAAGCAAACGAAATAAACAAGAGCAACACAACAAAAGAAAGATGGTGCTGTTCACCCAAGCGGTACGTGGAGTTGTGGCCCGAGTACAGATCATATTACCGTCCATTCGGAATCGGCTATGAAATTTATGTCCGGGTTTCCATCCGATATACCGCGAGAGTTGACACATCTCTCATTCATCCAATACCCACAACATACATCTTACACACGACGGATACCACAAATACATAAAATATAATCAAAATAAATGGCCAGAAAATAAAATGAGAATAAGTGTGAAAGATACCCTCAGGTCTAACCTTTTAAGCCGTCTCTCGGACTCACGTTCCACGAAGATCGAAAGGGGGTAAAGCTCCGCAACTTTTCTGGTCCACTGGTTCAACGTCCTAGCTCACTGCTTCGCTGTTTTGCTTACGGTTCGAACTCCGTTCTGCTCCTATTCGGCTTCTGTTTTGCTGCTCACTGCACGGGCCACCTGTTTCAACGTTTTCAAAGAACTATTCCAAGTTTGTGTGGGTTTTTAGTGCAATTATATATGATTATTCTTGAGATTATCTATGTAGTTTTTATGTTACTGTTTTTTAAGGATTTGGGCTGCTGTTAAGGTGATTTAGGAGGTTGTTTAGGAGTGTTTTAGGGTGTGGTTTTTTGTGGTAATTTTTGGTGGTGGAGGGCTGGTGTATAGATGGCTGTTTCGGCTATGGGGGTGGTGGCTTGTGGTGGTTTCTTTGTTTTCTTGCTTGTGTATGTGTGAAGTGTTTTCTCTTTTTGTTTGTTTGTTTAGTCTTGGGTGTGTAGAGAGAGTCTAGAGAGATTTCGAGAGAGCTTGGGTGTGAATTCTATGTGTCAAGCTTGGGCGTGATTTGTGTTGTGTGAAGGAGAGGAATGGCCTTGGTTAGGGGTTGTTTATATAGAGAAGGGTTTGGGTTGACAAGGGAAGGGATTTTGTTTCCAAATTAGGAGAGATGAGAAAGGCATACACAAGATTGAGGGGGGACAAGATATTTTAAATTAAGAAGTTGTAATATTTAATTTGTGTTGGTTTAGGAATACAAATATTTTATATTGGTAAATATCTTATTAGATTAGGAAGTCAAATATGTGATTGGCTTTAATTGGTTAGGATTGATTTTAATTTGGTATGATTATATTTTGATTTAGTATGTGATTTGTTTAATTTAGGCATGATTTTAGTTTAAGTTGGTAATTATTTATTTTAATTGGTAAATGGTTTAAATGTTTTATTTAATGTTTAATATTTAACTTAATATTTATTTATTTAATTTGGGATGTGTTTTATGGGCTTTGGGGAGCTAAATGGGCTGGGCGTGAGGCTAGCAGCAAAACCAGAATTACCGACACCGTTCGAACGCTTCCTCGAACGCGACACGAACGCCCGCAATCTGTTTCCCGTTCGAACGAAGTAGCGAACGCAGCACTAACGAAGACAGTGAGCTTGTTTGTTCTGAATTTCCCCTTCCGATATCCGTTTCCCGCGGCTTCCGTGACTCAAAAGGTAGTGCCTCCAAATGAGGCTCATCATCGGGTTTCACATGCGAAAATGCAATGCCTACAGTTCCTCTTATCCTCCTCCCACCTAATCTCAATGTGGGCTCGAGTCTTGGCTTGATCCATAGTGTAGCATCGAAATTTAGTGAGCTTTTTGTAGAGTTTACTTTCTGAAAGTAATCCATTTCTAAATGCTTCCACTGCAGTAGGCTGATTGAGATCTGGGATTGTTATACTCTCTTTATTGAAGCGAGCCACGTAGCTTCGCAAGGACTCCCATCTCTGTTGTTGGATGGCATTAAGGTCATTTGTGGTCTTCTCAAGCTTGCAAGAACTTGCGAAATGCTCCATAAATTTGTCTGCTAGTTATTGGTAAGACTCGATGGATCTGTATGAGAGATTGATAAACTAGGTGAGGGCAGGACCAGCTAATGTTTCTCCAAATCCTCTACACATACCAGCTTCCTATTAATGAGGAGCCAGACCCGTTGATAACATCTTGTATTTGTAATGGACAACATGGTCGTCTAGGTCAGTTGATCCATCATACATCTTCATATATGGAGGACTGAACTTCCTTGGTAGTTCAATGGAAGTGATGGTCTCCAAAAATGGTGTATCTGAGATTGTGCCAGCTCGGCTTTTTCTCAGTGGTAGTCTGACACTAGGTAGGATGGAGAGAATTGCATCTTTGAACTCTTTCATTTCCTTACGCATTGTGGAGGCAACTTGCCGTGCTTGGTCAGTTGGGGAGATATGTCGACATTTTTCTTGATTTGGTAGATTGTTGTTCAATGGCGGATTCTCGCTTGCCACATTGTTGAATGCCCCCAGGAGATTGGTGGGGATTGTAGGATTGATGGGATGGTATGGAGAATCAGGTTGTTGGGAGGTTCAAATAGATTTGCAATTGAGAGGAAGAAACATTTGTCATCTGTAGAAACAGATGTTGTGAGGCATTTAACTGGATTCTGTTGTGATAAAACACACACAATAGAGGAGATGTGAGAGGAAAACTCTTTTTTTATTTCAATACAAAATAATTACAAAGTTTATTATACAAACTTTATAAAAAATCTCTTAACTCTCTTTACTCTCTATTCTCTCAATTTAGGATTTCTGGGATTTTGGGATGATTACAACTGATCCTAAGGCTCCCTTTTATAATGCCAAAACCGCGTGCTACAGTAACACGCGGTTTGGCAAGTTGGCAATTGCAAATCAAGCTTTCGGTGCTCTTTGTTGTTTACTGCAATTGCATGCAAGCTTGCACACGTCTTTGCAAGCTGTTTTCATTTCAACAAATCTCCCCCTCGGTGAAGATTTCCCAAAATCTGAGTCGATCATCAATCATCCAAACCGAATCCTCGAAAGGATCCTCCCCTGGCTGCATCTGTATGACTGCCTACGTACCCTGAGTTGGGATCAAGCCAATCGTAGTTCTCTGAATCTCCTCACTCTGACTATGTGGAGAGTTTTGTCATTCCGGCTATGGCACGACAGATTTAGCTTCTCCTTCGGTAAAACCTTGGTGAACATATCGGCACTGTTGTCATCGGTGTGAATTCCTGAGTTCTAACAGCCTTGAGCTCAGGATGTTCCGTATCCAGTGATACCTCACATCGATATGTTTTGACCTCGAATGAAAAGTGGAATTTTTACCAAGGTAGATAGCACTCTGGCTATTGCAGTACAAAATGTACTTCTCCTGCTTGAAACCAAATTCTTGGACGAATGTCTTCATCCACAGCAATTCCTTCCAAGCTTCTGTTACTGCAATGAATTATGCCTCTGTTGTAGAAAGTGCAACACATCTCTGCAACCTAGACTGCCATGCCACAGCTCCCCCTGAGAGAGTAATCAAATACCCCGAAGTAGACTTTCGGGTATCCACATCTCCTGTCATATCTGAATCAGTGTAGCCCATCAACACTGGTTTGTCGCTGCTTCCAAAATATAATCTCATCTTGGATGTGCCTCGAAGATACCGCATAATCCATTTGATAGCATTCCAATGTTCCCGTCCTGGGTTTGACATAAACCGGCTGACCAATCCAACTGCGTGTGCTAAGTCTGGCCTCGTGCACACCATGACATACATAAGACTTCCCAATGCTGAGGTGTATGGAACCTGTTTCATTTCATCCTTCTCTGTCTCAGTAGAGGGACTATGTTGTGTACTCAATCTAAAGTGAGTAGCAAGAGGAGTGCTAACCGCTTTAGCCTTGTCCATCTGGAATCTCTGAAGTACCTTCTCGATGTACTCCTTTTGTGACAAGTATAATTTCCTGACTTTCTGATCACGGCCGATCCTGATGCCAAGAATCCGTTTAGTTGGCCTCAAGTCTTTCATCTCAAAAAACTTACTAAGTTGCTGCTTCAAATTATCAATCCTCGATTGATTCCGGCCAACTATCAACATATCATCTACATACAGCAGTAAGATGATAAAATCATCGTCAGAAAATTTCTAAACGAAAACACAATGGTCTGAAGTGATCTTCTTGTATCCCTGCTCCCCCATAACTGACTCAAACTTCACGTACCACTGTCTCGGTGCCTATTTCAAACCGTAGAGGCTTTTCCTGAGTCTGCACACATGGTTCTCTTTTCCTTTGACTCTGAAGTCTTCTGGTTGTTCCATATAAATTTCTTCTTCCAGATCTCCGTGAAGAAATGCGGTTTTGACATCAATCTGCTCAATCTCCAGGTCGAGGCTTGCTGCTAGACTGAGTACCACTCTGATGGATGACATCTTCACAACTGGAGAGAAGATTTCATCGAAGTCAATGCATTTTCTTTGTTTGAATCCCTTGACGACTAGTCTGGCTTTGTACCGGGGTTGTGAAGTGTGCTCATGTTGCTTCACTATGTACACCCATTTGTTCTTCGAAGCCCGTTTGCCTCTTGGCAATTTCACCAACTCAAAAGTGTGATTGTCATGCAAAGATTTCATCTCATCTTGCATTGTTTCCTCCCATTTTTCTTTGTCTTCTGTTTCCACAGCCTCCTGGTAGCTCTCGGGTTCTCCCCCGTCAGTAAGCAGCACATACTCATATGCAGAGTATTTGGTTGAAGGTCGCATTTCTCTGTCAGACCTTCTCTGTGGAACTGTTGGTGTAGCTTCTGGTACTGGTGGTTGATCATGATCATCATCTCTGGGAGCTTCATCACATGTACCCTCTTGTCTGGGAACCTCATCTTCAACTTGTACTGACACCGGTGTATGAGGTTCTGGATTCACATCTCTGCATTGCAGGGGTATTGTCTTCATCTCCTTTCTGATATCTTCTATGGTCTGATCTTCGACGAAGACAACATCTCGACTCCTGACGATCTTCTTTTCCACAAGATCATACAGTTTGTAGCCGAAATCATCCTGACCATAGCCAATAAAGACATATTGTCGGGCCTTTGCATCGAGCTTGGATTTCTCGTCCTTTGGGATGTGTACATAAGCTTTGCACCAAAGACTTGCAAGTGTTCATAAGACACTTATTTACTTGTCCATGCTTGGTTAGGAACATTACCTTTTAGTGCGACCGCTGGGGACATGTTCAAAACATGTACTGCTGTGTTGAGTGCCTCCCCCCAAAATATCTTTGGCAGCTTGGCTTGTGACAGCAAGCTTCTGACCCTTTCGCACAAGGTTCTGTTCATCCTCTCAGCTAGGCCATTCAGCTGAGGTGTCTTCGGAGGTGTCTTTTGATGTCGGATTCCTTGCATCTTGCAGTACTGATCAAACGGACCTTTGTATTCTCCACCGTTATCTGTTCTGATGCATTTGAGTTTCTTGCTGATTTCTCTCTCCACCAGGGCGTGAAACTATTTGAACACTCCAAGCACTTGGCCTTTTCTCTTCAAGGTGTATGCCCGGATCTTCCTTGAATGATCATCAATGAATGTCACAAAATACAGTGACCCACCAAGTGTTCTCGTCTGCATCGGACCACATACATCTGAATGTATGAGGTCAAGTACCTCCGGTTTCCGTTGAGGCGGGGAGCTCTGGAAGGACACTCTGTTCTACTTTCCAGCCATGCAGTGTTCACACTTCCGTAAGTGTGAGTTCTTCAATTCGGGAAGAACATTCCGCCTGCGTAGTATCTTCATCCCCGTTTGACTCATGTGACCGAGCTTTTTATGCCATAGCTCGGCTGCCTCATTATTGTTGACTGTATTTATGCTACTATTTGAAATCTTAGCATGCATCAAATACAGAGTTGAGTCTTTCTTACCTCGTGCCACCACCATTGATCCTTTAGTGAGCTTCCAGGTGTCGTCACTAAAGGTGCTGCAGAAACCTTCATCATCCAGCTTGCCAGTTGAGATCAGGTTTAACCGGATGTCTGCGAGATGTGGCGTGTATGAAGGCGCCACTATCTATCACCCAATTGGTCTCGTGGCTGGCAAGATTCACAACATCTTCTTCATACATTATGCATAATTCTTTGGAGGTTTTGTCGGTGGTAGTAGTAACTCTTTCTTGATTAGAGTCACCATCTCTCCTGGACTGCTCGTTCTTCAGTTTGTAACAGTCTCTCTTCATATGGCCTTTCTTTTTACAGTGGAAACATTCAATTTCCCTAGTTCTTGATTTACCTCGGTTCTTGTCTGGTCTACCTGGGCCTCGGCTTTTACTCCTCCCCCTTCTGGTATCATTTTCTGTCACTAGAGCTTCTGAGGTTGAGGCTGATGCTGACTCATGCATTCTCGTCATCTTTTCTTCCTCGAAGATCTTGGTCTTTGCCATCTCCATAATGACTTTCCCATCTGCGGTTGAATTTATCACCGTAGATCTGAACGTTTCCCAAGATTCTGGTAACGTATTAAGGAGTATTAAGCCGTTTACCTCATCACCAAAGTCTATGCCCAATCCCGACAATTCTTTCATGGTGCTGATGAAATCGTTGATATGGTCCGTCACAGCTGTACTTTCCTGGTATTTCAAACCCATCATCTTCTTGATGTAGTACAGCTAGACCCGGCCGGTGGTTCGGTTCCGGTTCGGAACCGAACCGAACCGGCCGATTGCCGGTTCCACACTTAAGTGGAACCGGAACCTTGAACCGAATCGGAACCGACCGGTTCGGTTCGGTTCCGAACCCTTTTTAAATTTTGAAAATAAATTAAAATAAATGAGATTAATTTTATAAATAAATAAAATTATTACATTGAAGAGCTTGAGCTTAAATTTTTAAAAATTTAAGTTGCCTACGTATCCTCCAAGTGTGAGAGGAATCAAAGCTCATGTAGTTCCATTACAATTTTAAGTCATATCCCCTTTGTAAATTTATAATTTTACAATTATCAATCATCATTATCAGTTGATCATTCGGCTCCGGTTCCGCTTGCACTTGTTGTTGCACTTGCAGATGCATTATCGAACAAATCTTCAAAATCATCATGGGCATCTTCTTGTTGTCTCAGATCAGCTCGAGTCCAATCATCCACACAAGCTATTGCTTCTAGAGTGCTTGGATGTAATGAAGATTGCTTAGCTTCCAACATATTGCCTCCCAAGCTGAAGGCTTGCTCAACCGCAACGGTGGAAATATGTGATGCCAATATCTCTTTAGCAATAATTGATAAAACATGATATATATTTTGATGTCGGTTCCACCATTCAAGGATTTTAAAATTTTTACTAACTAAACTTTCAGTAGAAAACTCGAAATTTGTAGATAAATAATTATCTAATTCAGGGTTATTAGTTGTTGTATCCCTAGCTTTTTTATTTCGTTGCAATAACCAACGATCCCCTGCGCTAAGTCTTGTTTGAATTACCGGTTCGCTACTACTAGATTCACCTAATGTTCCTAAGTTATATCGTACAATATAATCATTAAATAAATTAATTAAATCATTTCTTAATTTCGTCATTATTCTTGTAATATCAATTTCATCTAATATTCCTAAATAACCATAGTAAGCTTGTAAAGCACCATTCAAACCTTCTAATTTAAATCTAGGATCAAAAACAGCAACAATAAGATAAAGTAAAGGAATTTCTCTAAAATAATGCAACCATTTTACCTTCATAGCAGTAATGGCTTCGAACAAAACATGATCATTAGGATCGCTACTTTCAACATGTTCATTCAAAGTACCAACAATATTCAAACTTTCAATAAGAAATAAATGTGCTGTAGGATAATAAACACCGCTAAAAATTAAAGTAGCATCATTAAAAACTTTTAAAATATCTAAAAAAAATCACAAATATCCCATTGACTGTGATAAAGTGTGATATTTTGAACATGTTGAGAAAAAAACTACAAAATGCATCTTTGTATTGAAATACTTGACATAAAAGAAAATATGTTGAATTCCAACGTGTTGGAACATCTCTTGAAAATTTAATTGGTTTAATACCATTTATTTTACAAAACTTCGTTCATTTTCTCCTAACTTGAGAATATGACCAAATACAATTAAGTGTCGTTTTAATTGGATCAAGGAAATGTGATAATAATTTTAGACCGTCTTGAACACATAAGTTAAGGACATGACATGTACAACGAATATGAAAAAATCGACCCCCTAAATTTGGTTCACATAAGGATTTTAAATCATTGATAGATGCAGTATTTGCAGATGCATTATCAAATCCAATTGTTAAAATTTTTCTACTAAATCATATTCTTAAAAAATTACCTTCATTATTCTATAAATATTATGTGCAGTATGTTGGTCATCAAAAACTCTAAATGCAATAAGTCGTTTTTGCATGGTAAATGATGCATCAATCCAATGACAAGTCACACCCATGTATGTGTGTTTGCCAATGGTCACTCCAAATATCAGAACATATAGAAATATGACCTTTCATCTCTTTAAATATTTCATTTAAAATAATTTTTCCATCTTTATATAATTTAAAAATATGACGTTTTGTTGTGTTTCGAGTCATTCTACATGCAGAAGGGTTTAAAGCATTATGCACGTAATTAGTAAAATGAAGTTTTTCACCAAAGCTTAAAGAAAGATGTGTCATACAAGTTAATTTCGCAAATTCTTCTCTATTTTTTGCATCTGAATACTTAAATAAATCTACACCACTCGTACCTCTACTAGATGATGCGTACCTGGTCATTTGAGTTTGCGTCGTATCAATTCCAAGTTCAACAGGATGATGTCTTTCCAGGTGCTTGATCATATTGCCGTATCCACCATAAAATTTATAGGTAACCTCACAATAGTTGCAAATTGCTCGTTGTGTATTATCTTCTAGGCGTTCCAAATGAAAATGAATTTTGAAAACATCTGAGGAACGAGCCTTAACTTCTCTTCTCCGTGATTGTGCACCGACACTAGGGCCGCTCTCTTGGGTTGGCATATTTGACATTATGTTCTCAGATAAGCTTGCCATTTTTCGTTTGAGAAATTAGGAAGAAAAATAAGAAAATTGACTAATTACGAATGATAATAACTAATTGAATTGAGATTGAGAATAAGATAATTGTATGAATTATTGAGAATAAGAGAATTGTATGAATTGAGATTGAGAATAAGAGAATTATATGAAATGAGAGAGTTGAGAATTTGGTGTGTTGAAATAATGAAAAATGAATTCTATTTATAGAGTTTTAGAATTTTTTTGATACCAAAAATGCCCTTAAATATAACCGTTTTATTACCGTTATTAGGGATATATTAGTAATTTAGATTTTATTTTATAATTTTTTTTATAAAAAAACATTTTTTTTTTATTTGGGCAGGGAGCCAAACGGCTCCCTGCCCCCTGCCCCCAACGGCTACTAGCCGTTAGGGAGCCCAACGGCTAGTAGCCCAAGTTGGGGGCATGGTTTTTTTTTTTTAAACGGAACTGGTTGGAACCGGAACCTTCTGGTTCCGAACCGGAACCGTGGCCGGGTCTAAATACAGCTTGTTGTTGCCAGTCTTTGCTCGGAAAAGCTCCTCCAGCTTTCTCCATAAGACACGTGCATTTGTTTCTTCACTCACATGGTTGACGATACTATCGTCGATCCACTGACGAATAGTACTGCATGTTTTTTGGTGAAGATTAGCCCACTTTTCATCGGACATTCCTTCTGGTTTCTGCTCCAAAAATACAGATCCATCATAGTCCTTCACATACAGAAGGTCTTTCATCCTTCCTCTCCATGTGAAATAATTGGTACTGGTTAACAAAACCATTTTTCTGTTGCCCCCATCCATCATAAAAATTCTAAACATAATTTCAAAAAACGAAGCTCACTGTTGCGTCCGGAATGGTAAAAAATGGTGGAAATGACACTTCGTTTGTCAAAATCAGACACAGGGACCAAATTACAAATTTCAGAAATTACAGGGATCAAAGTGCAATTTCCAAAAGTTCAGGGGCCAAATTGCAATTATGGAATAGTTTACTGGCTAAATTGTAATTTCTAGAAAGTTCAGGGACCTGTCTGAAATTTACCAGGATTTTGCTGACATGGCAAGTGTCGCTGACGTGGCAGACACGTGTCGCTGACGTGGCGCTGACTGGATGCACATGTGACTGATGACTGGTCTGCTGACGTGGACTGCTGACTGGGCTGCTGACTGTGCAGGATCTGATGATGTGGCGGCTGACTGGGCGCTGACGTGGCGCCTACGTGTCTCGTCTTCAACCTCTGCTGCGCGTGGGGTGCGTGATGGAGCCTCTGGAACGCGCGTGCGACGCATGCGTCGTCTGTATACCTCTGATCGATCGCCGAAAAATACCACCGTGCTCGTCTCGCCGTGAAAAATCCGATGGTATGCTCAAAATCGATTTTCGACAACTTTCGTCGGAACCGACTTTCCGAACCGAAGCTCTGTTACTGAGTTTCGGGATCCCACCGTGGAACCTTAGCTCTGATACCACTTTTTGTGATAAAACACACACAATAGAGGAGATGTGAGAGGAAAACTCTTCTTTTATTTCAATACAAAAGAATTACAAAGTTTATTATACAAATTTTATAAAAAACCTCTCAACCCTCTTTACTCTCTATTCTCTCAATTTAGGATTTCTGGGATTTTGGGATGATTACAACTGATCCTAAGGCTCCCTTTTATAATGCCAAAACCGTGTGCTACAGTAACACGCGGTTTGGCAAGTTGGCAATTGCAAATCAAGCTTTCGGTGCTCTTTGTTGTTTACTGCAATTGCATGCAAGCTTGCACACGTCTTTGCAAGCTGTTTTCATTTCAACAGATTCCTTACTAAGAATGAGGGACTTCGCTTCGCTGTGGTCTGTTCTTTTAACTTCAATATAAATTCTCTGATCTTTTCCAAATTTGTTTCCTTTTCTTTTCTTTTTTATTAGAATATTCATCTAGGTAATTCTTACTTTTTTGTTCTTCATCAAGGTTGTTGCACGGTTTAATGAAATTGTGACAAAGCTACTGTTAGAAGGAGCCTTGGAGACATTTAAGAAGTATTCGGTTAAAGAAGAAACCATTGATGTATGTATCTGCTTCATTACTGTACTTGTTCTTTAAAGCTAGAATGACCCATTGCAAGACAATAATTTTTTTATTGTGAGAAACTGAGAAACCGAGAGAGAGTTTGAAGAAAATATTGTTTTCTTGTTATTCGATGAGAACATATGTTGCCTTTATATAGGCTTACAAGCTCGGATATTTCGGGAAGGTATCCGTTACAATATTATGGTAATAATGTACAATTAATTACAAAATCAATTATAATCAATTGACTTAAATACAATTGATTATAATTGGCAATATATCATGCCATATCTTAATATCCCCCCTCAAACTCAAGGTGGTAGTAGAGGAACCAGCTTGAGTTTGGAAACAAGAGTGAGAAAGCGGCTGGGAAGAAATGACTTAGTGAAAATATCCGCCAGTTGGTCAGCGGATCGGAGATAAATCAACTGAATAGTGCCCTGAATAATATGTTGACGTATGAAGTGACAATCAATCTCGATATGTTTGGTTCGCTCATGAAAGACATCATTATGAGCGATTTGAATAGCACTCTGGTTGTCACAGTAAAGTCTGATAGAAGGTGGTTGAGGGACACCAATATCCTCCAACAGCCATCGTAACCATAATAGCTCGGCTGTAGTATCAGCAAGAGCCCTATACTCAGCCTCAGTACTAGAACGAGCAACAAGAGTTTGTTTCTTGCTACGCCAAGATATAAGAGAGTCACCGAGAAATAGGCAATAGCCAGTGGTGGATCGACGATCGGTAGGATCGCCCGCCCAATCTGAGTCTGAATAAGCACGAACCTCAAGGGAAGAATGAGAGGAGAAGTGAAGACCATAGAAGAAAGTGCCCTTAAGATAGCGAAGTATACGCAGCACAGCAGCATAATGTGTGGAACGAGGAGCAGCCATGAACTGACTAACAATGTGAACAGCATAAGCAATATCCGGTCGAGTCACTGTAAGGTAAATGAGGCTACCAACTAATTGACGGTAGAGAGTAGGATCATCCAGAGAGGTTCCATCCATAGGGGTAAGCCGAACATTATACTCAATGGGGGTAGGAGCTGTCTTGCTGTCGGTCAGACCAGCTCGAGAAATGAGATCAGAGGCATATTTTGCCTGGGAAAGATAATATCCATCATCAGAGGAGGTAACTTCAAGACCGAGAAAGTAGCTCAGAATACCGAGATCTTTCATCTCAAATTGGCTACTAAGAGACTGCTTGAGATCAGTGATTCCAGAAGTATCATCACCAGTAATAACCATGTCATCAACATAAAGGAGTAACAAGACAATACCGTTATCAGATTTACGAATAAACAAAGCCGAGTCATGTGGGCTGGAGGTGAACCCAAGTTGATGAATAACAGTACTAAATTTGTCAAACCATGCCCGAGGAGCTTGCTTCAGACCATAGAGAGCTCGTCGTAGGCGGCACACTTTGTTTGATGGATGAGAAAGACCAGGAGGTGGTTTCATATACACTTCTTCAGAAAGAACACCATTGAGAAACGCATTCTTGACATCCATCTGAAACAAACTCCATTTCCGAACAGCAGCAATAGCAAGTAAGCTGCGGACTGATGTGAGACGAGCAACTGGAGCAAAGGTTTCCTCATAATCAACCCCATATTCTTGTGTAAAGCCCTTGGCAACAAGACGTGCTTTATAGCGTTCAACAGAGCCATCTGAATGAGTTTTAATCTTATACACCCATTTACACCCCACAAGAGTTTTACCAGCAGGAAGGTCAACTAAGTCCCAAGTACCGGTCTTGTCCAACGCATGTAATTCTTCGTGCATAGCTTGCTGCCAATGAGGATCAGTGGATGCTTCTTTATAGGACTGTGGTTCATGTAAGGAAACAATAGCAGAGAAACAATGATATCGGTTAAGATAAGGAGGAGGATGTCTTACTCGAGTAGGATAACGAGAGGAGGATGCATCAAGGTTGTTTTCTATCTCAACAGGAGCAGTGGTAGGATCAGCAGACGAGGCGGCATCAGGAGCAGGCATAAGAGTAGATTGGTCATCGGTAGGCTCGTCCATATGTCCTGCATCATCAGTATTGGGAAACAACTCTATAGAGGGGTTAGTAAATAATGGAAGGTGGGAGGAGGAAGAGACTTTGAAGTCGGAAAGAGAGGAAAACATTGTGTGTTCCCAGAAGACGACATGACGGGAGATTCGAAGTTTTTGTGACACAGGGTCCCAACAACGATAGCCTTTGTGTACGATACCATAACCGAGAAAACAACATAATCGAGCACGAGGTTCTAACTTGTGATGTTCAGTTGGAGGGAGAAGGACAAAGCATGCACACCCAAAAACCTTAAGAAGCTCATAGGAAGGTGAAATACCATGTAAGCACTCATATGGAGACTGGTGGACTACAGCAGAGGGTATTCGATTGATAATATAAACAGCTGTGAGGGCGGCCTCACCCCAAAATTTCTCGGGGCAGGAGGAAGAAACAAGCATGGATCGGACTGTATCTAGAATATGGCGATGTTTACGTTCAGCTCGTCCATTTTGTTGAGATGTATATGGACATGATCGTTGGACTAGTGTACCGTGATCGGTAAGGAATGATTGAAGCTTAGAGTCAAGATATTCCATAGCATTGTCGGTGCGTAGTATTTTGATGGTTTTGGAGAATTGAGTTTTGACCATTTTGGCAAAGTCAATGTAAAGCTGGGGAAGTTCGGACCGCTGTTTCATGAGAAATATCCAGGTAAAACGCGAATAATCATCAATGAATATCACAAAATATCTTGATCCCCCCATAGTTGGTGTAGGTGAAGGACCCCATATATCAGAATGAATTAAATCAAAAGGAGCAGTCGAAATAGACTGATTATTATTAAAAGACAAAGCTGGTTGTTTGCCAAGCTGACAAGAAACACAATGTAAATCTTTGACTGTAATAGAACCTAAAGACCCATTGGAAATCAAAGGACGAAGTTTACTTAAGGAAGCATGACCGAGACGCAGATGCCAGAGATGAAGAGGAGAAGAGCTAGTTGCAGCACATAACTGGGAGATACGAGCGGAAGGAAGATGCAGGGAAGTGAGCTCAAACAGACGTCCAATTCTACGGCCTGTCCCAAGAATCTGTCCCGTCTGCGGATCCTGTACACGACAACCATTGGAAGAAAAAATTAGTTCAAGGCCAAGTTCACACAATTGTCCAACAGAAATAAGATTAAATGTAAGTTTGGGAATTAAAAAAGTGTTGGGTAGTGTGAGTGTAGAGGTAGTAATTTGTCCGGTTTGACTGACATTCATCTGTGAGCCGTCGGCAGTATGTATCGGCGGTGCAGTAGTGTTTAGATCCAAAGTGGAGAAAAAGTGAGGTTGAGAAGTCATGTGATTACAACAACCAGAATCAAAAAACCAAGAGGAATTACCTGATGTAGTAGACAAGGCAGTGGAAGTACCAGAAGGAATGGAAAGTATTTGTCTAAGAAGGGATTCTAAGTTACCAGTAGGCATGTGAGAGGAAGAAGGGATACTGACGTCATTGGCGGCAGCAGCAGCTATCACAGGCCTCGGAGGTTGACCGGGTCGGGGAGGACGAGTGGGGCAATGTTCAATTGTGTGTCCAGACAGCTTGCAGTAGCGGCAATCTATCTTAGTGGGGCAATGGGATGCAACATGGCCTTTTTTCTTGCATTTGTGACATTCAGTAAGGCTGCATTCAGTTAAAGTATGGCCAGATTTATTGCATGTACGACATATCTTGGGACCACCTCGGAAGGAGTGTTTGTTGGCTACGGCAAGCACGGTATCATCTTGAGGAGGCTTAAGTAACCCTAATCTGGTTTCATCAGATAATAAGCGAGAGACAGCAGCCTCCAATGTAGGCAGGGGAGTTTGATGTAATAAAGAAGCTCTGCAAGATTCAAAATCATCAGTAAGAGCCATAAGAAATTGAATTAACCTCATTCGCTCACGGTATGCAGTATATTTGGCCGCATCAACAGCACAATCCATCGGAGGTTCTGAAAGAGCAAGTTGATCCCAAACAGCCTCCATTTTAGCAAGAAAGCTGGTAATAGGCTGACCTCTATCCTGTTTTAAATTATGCAACTCCTCCCACAATTGGTACTGACTAGAGAGATCAGAGGTAGTGTATCGCATTTCAAGTAAATCCCAGACTTCTTTGGCAGTGTCATAGCGCCCAAATTGGTGGTGAATAGAGGGAGTAGAAGTATTTCGAAACCATGTCAGAATCTGATGATTCTTGCTATCCCAGTCTTCAAGACGATCCGCAAACTTATCATCAGGCTCATCAACACTCTGTTTGGGGAGCTTGATATCCCCCGTGACATAGCGCCATAACTTTCGGCCTTTGAGAAAACTGCGCATCCCTTGAACCCAGAGACGGTAGTTTGAACCTGTGAGAATGGTAGGAATGGGCTGCATAACATCAGATTTGTCCATTTGGAAAAGTTCAGAGAGGTCTTGGAGTGGAACAACTTCACAAGGGACTGTTTGGAAACAGTAACTGGGGGAAGAACCTAGGCGTCTGATACCATGTGAGAAACTGAGAAACCGAGAGAGAGTTTGAAGAAAATATTGTTTTCTTGTTATTCGATGAGAACATATGTTGCCTTTATATAGGCTTACAAGCTCGGATATTTCGGGAAGGTATCCGTTACAATATTATGGTAATAATGTACAATTAATTACAAAATCAATTATAATCAATTGACTTAAATACAATTGATTATAATTGGCAATATATCATGCCATATCTTAATATTTATAATATTTGATTTCTAAATTTTGTCTTTCAGGTACGAAAATTTTATGTGGAATGATTTTTCTCTTCACTTTCTCATCAGGTTGTGTGGGTTCCTGGTAGTTTTGAAATTGGTGTTGTTGCACAAAGGCTAGGGAAGTCTGGGAAATATAATGCAGTTGTGTGTATTGGTGCTGTGGTATGGTTTCTCCACAATTATTTTAACAGAATATTTATATTTTCGGGCCATGAGGGTTTTACCCTTCACTGTATTATTGTTGAGCAAATATTTGCTGATGGTTACCTAATCTATGAATGCTATTTTTTGTCAGTAGGTAAGAGGTGATACCAGCCACTATGATGCTGTAGCTAATTCTGGCATAAATTCAGGTTAGTATTTCATGCTTGGTTTCAGTTGTTGAATTGACTATATTTTCTTTACCAGAACATGGCACAGTTGACGACAACCACTATCCAAATATGATTATGTTTTATCATATTTTCATCCCCATCGAACTTCAAGGGTTGAAATATCTCTAGATCACCATGTTCTGCTGTATCTCAAAACGATCCATATTTGGAAAATTTACCATTTACTACTGAGCAAATGACAATTTGATCTCAGTGAATCATGTGATTGACAAAAACAGTTTGTGGTATTGTTTTGGTAGCCAAAATGATACCTGTGGAGGGGGACATCCTTTTTTGGGTCTCTTATCATCACAGCTGCATTGAAGATTGATATAATGTGTGTTTTGATTCTCACGAGATGGTTATATACTTATATTATCATATGTTATTGAGTTATGCCATATCTGTGTTCTCTGCCTTTTATCACATTTCCATATCATAGATGTATTTTGTTCTAATTCTGCTTCTATGACTACATTAGACCTTCAAGTTTGGTCTCGTCTGGTATGGCTTTTTGATAGTAATCCTTTGCCAGGTAGTTCATAAGTGAGCCAAAAGGAAAAAGTTTCCTCGGTCTCGAGTGTTTTTATGCATGCTTATTCTGATAAAATAAGTGAAACAATGAAATTATTGATACCTATCACAATATTGTTGGACGAAACTTCAAAAGATGGTTTTTCGACAGTGGCATGCTGAAATATTAATTGGAATCTGTCTGCATCCCCCTGGAAGAATAGCCTTTAAAAATGTTTTCATTCTTGCTTAAACTGTTCATTGCTCTATTTTCTATTTTGGAAGTGGGAGAACAATGCTGTAACATATCATTTCAGGCTTTCAGGTCATCATTTTTTTTGGTCCGTCTCTGTAGTTATACTTTCTTCCTGAGTGAAGTTGTTTCCGATGAACTCTATAGGTATTCCGTGCATCTTTGGTGTCCTGACTTGTGATAACATGGACCAGGTAAACTTATAATGCAAGGAAATTGAAAATTGTACTAATTTATGTCTTTTTCGTGCATCGAATAATTAAAATCTGCCACTGTTGTCTTTCATGATAATTGCAGGCTTTAAATCAAGCTGGTGGTAAATCTGGGAATAAGGGTGCTGAGGCAGCGTTGACTGCTGTAAGTTGATGTTAAATCAATAGCTAAAGAGGATCATCCAATTGGATTTTAATTGCTAAATCTGTGATATTTTGCTCCTGGTTGAAGTAAATATATTACTATATAGAATTTTTGATAAAAAAGATAAGAATCCTAACAGTGCAAACCCAAGTAGTAATTGCACTGATGTCAGCATTATCTTTTATGTTAACAAATGGTATGTGCGCATATGTAAATTTTTTCTTGCTGGTATTTTCCGACAAAAATCATTTGCTTTTGATTAAATTTCCATCTAGTTGATTAAGCTCTTTCTTGATCAATTTGGCTTTGTGCTGCAGATTGAGATGGCATCTTTATTTGAACACCACCTGAAATAGTGGCTTTGCGAAGAAGAGTTGGATGGAATCCTTTTTCCGCTAGTATTTTCTTTTACAGGGACTCTTTTGTAGTAGATTTCATAATATCTGAAACCTTTGTATGGACTGCAGAAGGTTCTAGAATGCAATAAGCAATTTGTTCACTTGGAAACTTATCCCTATGATGCGTCGCACAGACACTGAAAAAATCATTTTTTAATGTTATGAATCAAAAACCATCTGGATTATGTATGCATTTATCTTGTATTTCTAGATGATAATATTCACAACCAAGGACATTTGTATCGACTGTCGAATTTTGCCGTTTAATTTCAAACACACGAAAGGCTTGAATTTCCAGATCCGAGCAAGTATCGAGCCATTCTCATCCTTCTAAAAAAATAATAAAATAAAAAAATTTAGTGCCTAAACCACGTTATTTACGTGTAGTTCATAACTCATAAATATTTACATTAAATCAGTTCTTTATTAATGTATTTTATTAACTTGGGGGGAGAATATAGGATTGTGCCAAATTCGCAAAAAAAAAAAAAAAAAAAAAATATTGCTGAGAAAATTCCTGACTTGGAAATTACTCCATTCCAAATGTCTGGAGTTGGCTACAAGCTTCGATCTTTACAGTGAGACAATATGACCCAAATACCCCAACCCAACGAGAAAGGGCTAGCATTAGGTTTTCTCTAAAAGTGATTATTAGAAAATTGGTTTTACTTGCATTTCCAACAGTCCTTGAGCCAATTACATCACTGTTTCAGATTGTGTTTGAGGAGAATTTGGTCATTCTGTGGAAGCTTTTTGTACTGCTAATCTTAACAAAATTGCAAACAGGTTGCATCATATCATAGGATAAAGAAAAAAGCAATAAGAAGCTTAGAATCAAAGTAGCACAAACAAAGGTCTCTGACAGCTGAACGTTAGCTTGATTTCATGTCCAAAGATGATTAAAGAATTTTTATCAACAACTAGGCATGCAAGTTAGATCCCTCTGCAATAGCCATGAGGAAGAAGAAATCAAAATCTTCCCCCCTCTCTATTAAATCACAAATGCAAGAAGCAAATATAAATTAACAGATCAATATATAGTCTCTTGCACTCTCTTGTCATGGTGACATTGCAGCTTTCTTGCCCCAACATTGCTAAACCCCATGCAAAGCTTCCCATTTTAGGATTGGCACATAATCAACAGAAGCGCCTATCTCAGCTTCCTTCTTCCTTTCCTCTGAGCATGTACATATGCAACTCACAGCAACCTCAATATCCCATTTCACTTTACCCTCAAGTTGACCAGGTTCATTCTTCTTTACTCGCAATCTTTCTAACAAATTTCATACATAAAATGCATATTTGATGTTTGAGAATTCACTCATTGCAGAGTGTTGCAGCAATAGTATTTGGAGATGGATCAGAGTCGCAGCTCCACCCGTTGACAAAGAAAAGATCAGAAGGGGCTATTCCTGTGGCAGCCAACTACAGACTTGTTGATGCAGTTGTGAGTAACTGCATTAACAGCAACATTAACAAGATATATGCTCTCACACAGTTCAACTCAACTTCTCTCAATCTCCACCTATCAAGGGCCTACTCTGGTGTATTTCGTGGGAAAGAAGGGTTTGTCGAAGTGATTGCTGCATATCAGAGCCCTGAAGACCAGGGCTGGTTTCAGGTTTCTCAATGTCTACTTCTACATCTGCTTTAAATCTTCTAGTTTTACCTGAATTATGAGCAGGCCGCAGCATTTCAACCTTTTTTTTAATGTTCTTTTGAATATCAGGGAAATGCTGATGCTATAAGGAGATGCTTGTGGGTACTAGGAGAGTACCCTGTGACAGAATTTCTTGTCCTTCCAGGCCACCATTTGTACAAAATGGACTACCAGAAGCTATTAGAAGCTCATCGGAACAGCAAGGCCGATATAACTATTGTGGCCTTGAATGAAATAAGAGATCAAGACCCTGGTGTTGGTTTGTTGAAAGTGAATTCAGAGAATCAAGTAATAGAGTTTAGTACAACATCAGAGGTGGAAACAATAACTTCTATCTCAGTGAGTGTCTTGAGCAATCTCATCTTTGTATAACTTGATTCTGACTTTACTAGGTGTTCATGTGAGAACCTTTTATCCCAAAATTCAGGCAAAAAGCTCAAGAAAATCCAGCAATGTTGCTTATGGTAATATTCCAAGTATGGAGATTTATCTCATTAACAGAGATACAATGTCAAGGCTTTTAAATGAATACTTACCTGAGGCAACAGACTTGGGAAGTGAAGTAATACCAGCTGCCATATCCATTGGCATGAAGGTCAGATAATGCAGATTATGTGTAAACTTTGCAAATTCAGTTTTACTTCAATATATGCTACATCTATTTCTTTTACTCTATTATGACAGGTTGAAGCTTATCTGTTTGATGGATACTGGGAGGACATGAGGAGCATAGAAGCATTTTACCAGGCAAACATGGAATGCATAAAGAGATCAGATATGAGATATAAGTCAGTGATTAAATAACTGGGAACAGCGGAAACTATAATGCGAGTGAATAGCATTAGTGAATGTTACAACCATAATGGCTCCTCACCAACTAACTCAAACTTAATCTTTTCATGGCAGCTTCTACGATAGAGATTGTCCAGTCTACACCATGCCTCGCTGTCTGCCTCCAACTATGATTAGAGATGCTGTAATAATAGACAGTGTCATTGGAGATGGTTGTGTTATGAATGTAAGTAAAAGCATATTTTGCATCTTCTTTCTGAAATGTTGTTTTAGTTTGTTATCTAAAAATGCGTTTCTGACCTTTCTAACAATAGAGGTGCAGGATCAAAGGTACAATTGTCGGTATGAGGACAAGAATTGGAGATGGGGCAGTAATAGAAGATTCCGTAATCATGGGTGCTGATATCTATCAAGTAAGAGATATATAGACTTCATATACCCTTGAATTATTTGGTTTCATTATATGCTTTACTGAGTTCTCAAAAAGTAAATGAAAGTAAAACATTTTCAGCTTTCCTAGAATCGTTCCAACTGGAAAGTTGGTTTTAGCCTTTTCTGAATTCTTTGCAACCAGGATTCTGAAAAATATCATTTTTCTTCTTTCTCATTACTTTTGTTTCTAACACAAGTATGTCAGCAGGAAGAAGATGTTCAAAGCAGTGGCAATGGTATCAAGGGCAAGGCCATTCCATTAGGAATTGGTGAAGAAACTCAGATAAAGAAAGCCATTATAGATAAGAATGCCAGGATTGGCAAAAATGTTATGGTACATTGCTGTCAACTTGCAGTCAGTACATTTCATGTTCAATACTGAAACCCAATTTGTTTATTGGTGTTGTGCAGATCATTAACAAAGACAGTGTCCAAGAAGGAGATAGAGAAGCCAATGGCTACTTTATCAGAGGGGGAATAGTGGTGGTTCTTCATGGGGCTGAAATTTCAGATGGCAGCATCATATGAAATCAATCACTCACAAAATCAGTACTTCTTCCATGATTCTTTGATGAATTAAGAGAAATAAAACAAGCACGCATCTCCAACAAAGGAAATGAATATTTGGCTATTGACGAGGGAACACCAAAAAATGTCAATCCAAGTATATATATTTTTTTAATGTACATCTTCATATTCCTTAAATATATATAAAAAGCAAAATCTAGTTTCAGTATGTGACAAAAATGTTCAGAATCTAAATTATTCTTTTCAGGTTGCAGCCTTTGCAAAAGAATAAATTCTTGCAAATCTATGGATTCTATTTCCACTCACTTTTTACTTTATAAAAACTTCTCCTCGCATATTCTTAGCTACCGAACTGCCAAAGACAACATCAATATCCTTATAACTAAGATTTGTTTATATAATTTTCTGAACGTCTATAAGAATTAGTTCCAAATAGTACTAACTTGAAATAAGAAGGGATTGCAACTTTTATTTTATTTAAAAAGACATTTTATGCTTCCCTTGAAACCATATCGCATCTGATAACTCTCTTTTCCAGTTGAGCTAGCTTTCTTGCAAGCTATTATAACCAAAACATCTCATAATAAACCTCTGAAAACATGTTAGCGCCATAATACTTGATTAAGAATTTTGATGATGTAACAATAGGACTTCGGCGCACATTCGTAAGTAAAGAAGATGTCGAAGCAATTGAATGTGAAGACTCAAAAGCTTAATGAAGAATATCTATTGTAGTCTTATATCTTAGAGTTTCAATGTAAGTGAGTTGATAATTTAAGTACTCTAAATTCATAAGACTCATGCACATTCATATAGATGCATTAGTGTCATGTATAAAATATTTCTAAATCTTCAAATCTCGAGTTTCTGCACTGAGACTGACATATCGGTCTCTGATACCAGCATATCGGTGTCTCTGCTCTACCTTGGGCAGTTTTGCATGTTCTCTAGAATCAGACTACTTCATACCGGTCTATTATACTGATCGATCTGGAGTTTGCATGGCTACTGGAATCGGGACGGTTCATACTGGTCCTCATACCGGTCAGTTTGGAGTTTTCATAGCTACTGAAACTAGGACGGTTCATACCGGTTAGTAAACCAGCATACCGATCACCATACTAGTCAGTAATCTGGTTGGTCTGCGCTTTAATTTTCAACGGTCATATAGCCGTTCAAATTATAGGATCGACATATTGGCCACTGTAGACCGGCATACAGGTCTCAAGACAGAAAGCAAGGGGGAGTTTTCACATTCACTATATATTGAACCCCAATTTCGTTTTTACCAAATCTTTTACACCTTTTAACATTTCTTCCAGGCAAAAATAAAGAGAGAAACAAATCTTCTTATTCATTTACTCTCTTCATAATCAAAACCCACACACTACATCTTCATATCATTTATTGAGCTTGAAAATATTTGAATATACACTCACACCTAAATCTTCATTATCTCTTGTGTGTATCCAATTGAGTTGTAATCTTTCTTTATCAAGCTCTTGTATTGTGAAATCTTTTATTGAGTGGGTATACTCAAAATAAGGGTGGCAATGAGTCGGGCCGGGCCTGAGCTTTGATAAGCCTGGCCCGAGCGGTAATTATTTTTTTGGTCCGGGTCCGGGAAAAACCCGACCCATATAAATTTTTAATTTATTATATATATTTATATATATATATATATATAATTTATTATATAAATATATAAAATATTTTTTTAAGCTCGGGAATGTGGTGTAAGGTTTAGGATCTGACCAAAACCTTACACCACATTCCTTGTTAAAATCCTTCCTTTTCATCTGGTTACACACCTCTTGCCTCAAACTCAGGTATTGATTTTCTGAGAAAGATAAGGAGGCATTTGGTGGAAATCATATATATAGTAGTTCAACTTGAGGAGCCTCAGAATCTGGTTTGAGGTTGGTGATTTGAAGGATATTATTATTGGGTTTTGTGAATAAGAATTTTTGGAAAATGGAAAAAGTCTTATTCACAAAACAAAGGCATTCCAAGAAATCATGGCGTAATCTTTACTTTATACCAAAAAAAAGGGTAAATGACAAAGTTAATGACGTAAAAGATAAATAATTAACAATTTTGCATCAATCAATAAAGAACGTGCAAGCGACGAGATCATGGCATCAAGGTAAAATGGAACATGACATATCTCGTGATTTGGTCACTTGCTTCATTATTGGCCAAACCCCATTATTTAAAAAATAATAATAATAATAGTAGGGTTCAGACAGTTTGATTTGATCCACCTAAAATGGTGGCAACGTTTGCAGAAAAGGGAAGCAAAGCATTTTTTTTAATGGTGTCATTCATCAGATCAAACAAGTGAGGTAAGATCTTCCAGTTTCCATTTCCAAATCCAAATGCAACGCCAGATTTTCAAAATTTTATTGTGAAATTTTTAATACCAACCATTAGGTAAAACAAAGGAGAAAATTTTACGGATCTATTACCAGTCACAGTCAGTTTGTTTCTGTCTCTTGAACAAAATTCACATCCCTTTTGCTGCGGTCAAAGTCAACAAGCTTGGAAAGTTTAAATTTCTGATCGTAAATATTAGTAGAAATGAAGAAGAGAGTTTACAATACACATTATTCATATACTCACTCACTCTTTCTGTCAAAATGGTTGCTCTCGTCTTACAGAAGACATCAACATGCACATCCAATAGAATATAACATTCGAATATTGCATACTACACAGAGAGAACTAAAAATTTCAGCCAACTGATGGAAGGAAAACTGGACAAACCTTAAAAGCTTTGTTGCCTTTTAACCACAGATATTATGTTATCATTATCTATGTAACACAGAGAGATATCGAGGTACAAAGTGAAGTGAAATTCTTAAAGACACGAGAGTTGAAAATTTTCTAACTCGTGCAAGGGGGTTGAACCAAAAAAGTAGGGAGGTGATGCTCCAAAATTGCCAAAAGCTGACTGCCTTGGCTTACCTCTTCCAACACCACACCTCCAAGTCTTCTCACAGCTTCGACAAGTTGCCCCCTTAGCCTTTGGGATAACAAATGACCACCTGCCTTAATACATTCTCTATACAGCGGCAGGTATGTAATTGCCACCTTCAGAGGGCCAGGCAGATGTCTTAAGCGAATAGGAGATTCACCCCACTTCAAAATCCTTAAGAGGTTCATGTAATGGACCTCCCCTTGCTTTAATCCATCCAAGAAAGCTGCTTCTGACCAGTGCTCCCGAAGAAAAGCCTTCAGGTCGGGAGCAACACCCTCATCATCAGACCTAGCAATGCTGTCTGCAACAGCATACGTTGCAGCTGGGTCACCTAAGAAATCAGAATGGAGAAGAAATGCTACACCATCAAGAGAACCACCGCTCCGTTCACCAGCAGCCTTGAGGATTTCAATGCTGTGGGCTGCAAGGACGTGCTGAGGAACATGGGGGAGGAGATAGGCAGCAACTTCAACTTGGCTACTGGAAGTAGCAGCTGTAAGGGCAAGGCAGAGATCCATATCCCGGCAACCCCTTTTCACAAACCACTGGACAACCTGCATGCAACCCCTCTCTGCAGCTCTCATCAAAGGGCCCAAGAAAGCCACAGCATTACCTTCTTCCACCAAACACTCCATTGTACCAATCTTGCAATAATGTGAAGCAAAACCCAGGGCCAGATCAACATCCACATCCAAACTGTTCCTTTGGGCAATCTAATCAGATAAATCCCATGCAGCAAAGAAAAATCATGAATAAAAAAGTCAGTTATGTAAGGTGAAAGCATAAAAAAATTTCCAAACACAATATTGACTATTGAGCATGTTTCATGTAATGCTACGGATAACTTTGTAATGAAATATTTGGATTTTCTTCTCACAAGGAAAGTGGAAGATTCATGCACGCACCGCCATATATAGATAGATGCAGAAAATAATATGCTTCAACATTTTAATTTAAAGACAGACAAATCTAGATGGAAAACAATATTATCTATGGATACCTTTGAAAAAAAGGGGGGGCGGCTAATTTGGGCTCAGTTCTCTTCATTTGGAGAGAGAGAGAGAGTTTATTTCTATAACATCTGAATAAAGCTCACAAGGTGGGGAAAAGCAGAGTGGAAACTAATCTAAGTCCAATAAGAAACTGTCTGTTTGTCATGAAGGAAAACATTTTCAGTCCCTAATGTGCTACCATGTAACTTGGTCATGATCAATTTAGCACCAAGTTGACATAAGAGTTCAAACTTTTCAGTAGAACATATGTTTCGTACTGTGGAATCAGGGCCAATTCTTCAAGCAAGGAATTGGGCCTAATTCCAATTCAAAGCAATCACATAAGGTGATCAAATGGCTACATAGCAAATTGGAAATCTAATAAATTGACTTCAGGTAGGTGTTCCAAGATTGTTATCAAGACAACATAGACAACTCCTTGCCTAGGAAACCTAAAAGGCCTTGAAGTCCGTAGAATAGTCTTGGGGTAAGTTAACAGTATAAGGGAGAAAATATATTCAATTTACCTGCAGCAAGATGCGCACAAGTTCTGTACTCCCAAATCGTGAAGCTTCAAGGAAACACTGATTGACATTGTCTGCACCCCCTTCCACCAACAGACCCAGCAACCCTTGGATCACAGTGGCTGATATCCCATATGCCCAACCAGGGTCAAAAGAACTAGAAAAGAGAGTAAGAGGAAAACAAGCTGCATCAAATGCCTCTGTGAAATCTTTTCCAGTAAGTTGATTGCCCGCAAGATCTAGGAACGTCTTAAATGCAGATAACTGGAGTTGGATCTCAACGGCTGAGCTGTTACTCACCGTATCACAATTGTCATTGCAACGAGAATGGAAGCCTATACATCTCAAAGCCCATTCAGTAAACTTTTGAACCTTAGCACCAGCCTCTGCCTTCAATACCTCATCTCCATTGCACTCCTGGAGACGCTCATTGAGCCTGATGAGATATAAAAATGAAGTAAACAGGCACATTAACAGGATGCTACAAATATGTTGGCATAACATCATATGTTGCAAAAACTTGGCGCTGCCTTCATCTTAGAGAAAAAGGATAAATACAAATTCAATTTCATTCCAGTGCAGTTTAGGGTAGATAAAAGCCACACCCTCTCCAGACAAGGAGTGCATTTTCAACTAACAAATATTCCCAAAAGTATAAGCCAATTTGCAATAAGCCAAGACCGATGCAATAAGTGTCTAATTTGTGTTCGCATGTACATATTTTCAAAAAGCACATCAGCAGTCGTACATATGAAAACCAGATATATTATTTAACCTGTGCTTGGGGGTGGGGGTTGTGATTGATAAGAAAAAAAGACAGATTGTACTAATAGAAATGAATACAAGCAAGAATTGTATCCAACATCTAAAAGAAGTCAAGAAACGTTTTTTCATGTTTGGCACATCAAGCAATCTCAAAGCATGAGAGAAAGCAAAACAGTTAATAACAGGGTAAGAGAGTGAGAACAAAAAGGTGGTATCTTTGCTAAAACAGCCACGGCAAAGAATTTTGTTGTCATTTTCTATATATAATTTTATTAGTTAGTGTTTTCTAAATCAAGGTCCCCAAGGGGTGTGGCTTGGTGGTGTAGGGTTCAGAATCTCACCTTGAGGTCCTGGGTTCAGATCCATGGGATGCATTTCTTGTAAGAGCATGAGACAACATGGGGTTTTACCTACTCCACTTGCGGTGGGGTTTCCAAAGATTTAAAAAAAAAAAGTTTTCTAAATCAAGGCCATCCATTAAACTCTTAATGATTTTTCAAATAATAACTTAGAAAATAATTGATAACAATAACATATGTACTTATAAACTCTTAACAATGTTCTCAAATCTTTGCATCTTCTTCCAATTAAAAACCAAACAATGGCCTGCTTCCTTTTATTAAATTAGGGAAAGGAATGTACTATATTAAGCAGGCCCTCTTGCTCAGCGAATCTATTCAAGTATAACGAATTCTAGCAAAAAAAAAGAGAGAGAAAAGAAACTATTCTTCCATCTATTAATAAAAAGTACGAACTTGATTACCTCTGGGCCATCACGGTTACTGTGTCCTGAAGACTCATTGTTCTGCTCTGGCAAGCGAAAACACATGAAGCAAGAAATGAAGTCCTGAGGGCAGCTCTAGTAAAATCATAAGCGCCATTAGCAATTATCTTCTTAATCAATCCTGTCACTCCATGAAGCTCCTGCTGTGTGCTCACGAACCAAATGGAGTCCAGCGTAATGCATAATGCATCGTTAAGGGTCTGTGGATCCGCCAACAATATCAGACTCTCTGCAAGTTCCCAATCATGGGAACTCATCGCGCCTTGAAACAACTTGCCAAACTCAACCCTCTCTGTTTTATTGAGTTTTTTGCCATGCCCAATTTTCTCCTTAGCAAGATCAGAATCTGTAGCAACTACCCTCCTCGATTTCAGATTCTTTCCGCTACAACTACAACCACTGGATATTCTTGACTCTTTAGTAATAAGGGGTGCTTCTCTAGAAAATACCACGTTATTTCCCTCGCTTCCTTCCGATGTAAGACCATGAATTTCATTAATTGGAGCTCCAATCTCATTCTCTTCAGCTTCCATTTCAGAGCAAAAAGGCTCTTCTTCTTCATGGCCAATCCCATCCTCCAAATACATATCATCGTTCTTAGAGACAAAAAATCTCTCCTTTACCATTCTTAACAACTACACAACTTATTTCAAAAAAAAAGAAAGAAACAGTACACAACTCCACCAATCCTCTGAAATCAAGAAATTCCTAATCAAATAAACTCTCGATCCTAAAAAACAACAATTGATACATCATATCTGAAAAGTACCAAAGCCAAGCACTTTCTATTGGGCAAAAAGTCTCCTTCCTCAAAATCCTATTCCATCAAAAACAAATCCTATTGCGGAAAATTCGGAATTCCCTACAGTCTTTGTAGTGCTTTCTTCATCCAACAATCCCAGATATCATATTTAAGTAAAAAAGCAAAAAAAAAAAAAATTAAGATTAAAATAAAATAATCCCAATCGCCAAAAAGAACAAACCCAAAAACGCAGTACCTTATCCAACCAGTATCATCATATTTTTCTCCTTAACGATCTGAATTGACACTAAACAACCACCAAAACGATCGAAGCAAGCACACCCATAGAAATCAAACGAGAAAGGAATAAACAAATTAAACCCACCAAAGTTCCATCCACTAGGAAACCCTAGAAACCCCTTTCTTCATCAAATCCACAGAAAATTTTCCTCGAATCAATAACAACCCTGAAAAGACAAAACCCATTTGAATCCACATATGAATAAACAAACCCAGAAACAGAAACTAATCAAACAAAGCAATTAAATATAATTATTAACTGTAGAAAGGTTTCTTAAAAGCTGATAAAAGTAGATAAAATAAAGCAAAAACAAATATAGAAACAAAAATAAATTAAATAAATGGAAGCTAACCTGATTGAGAAATGGGAAGAGAGATGAAACTGAGAGAAACCCACTGTTTTGGGTGGTTTTTTAGAGGAGAGAATTTTAGATAGGGTGGGTAAAATGGTCAAGTAAATTTTAATTTAGGCTTAATAGAATATAATAAAAATATTAATTTAATGTTTAAAAAATTAGATTTTTCTAAAATTTTAAAAATATTAATAAATAATAGTTGAATTGAAGATGATTTTTTAAAATTCCGTTTTAGATACTAGGCGTCTATGGGATAGGACATTTTCTATCTTATATTTTAGAATTCCACGATTAATAATTTAGTTGATTCATTTTTATCATATAGGTCCCTAATCTTTTTTTCCCATGAATTGTTAACATGCACCTCATCCTTTCACACCCTAAATTAGATGTATTCTCTTACATTTTGACC
Organism: Zanthoxylum bungeanum; assembly: GCA_019454045.1. Lineage (NCBI taxonomy): Eukaryota > Viridiplantae > Streptophyta > Magnoliopsida > Sapindales > Rutaceae > Zanthoxylum > Zanthoxylum bungeanum. Next base: position 2,169 of record SKCR01022912.1, on the reverse strand, counting down.
TCTTAAATTAACACATGGTAAATTATCAATTAATCAAACTATCATTTGAGGATTAAATTTAGTCCTTAATCATCATTATATCATATTATTATATATACCCTTACTAGTGTTTACCTGTACCTACGGTACGGTGTTACAAAATTTACAAATAGATTGAGATTTTGTTATTTAATTTGTTTATAATGAAAAGATTTTATTTTTTAATTAAATGATTTTATTTTTTAATTTATTTGGTAGTTTTCATTTTTCATTAATAAATGATTTTATTCTTTAATTTATCTGGTAGTTTTCATTTTCCATTTTTATAGAGATTATATAATGAAATGATTTTTTTTATCAACCATTAGATTATAATGAAATGATCTAAGCCACCAATTAAGCCACATAAATATAGTCTTTGGATATATTATCTCTTTTAATCATAATCATCTGTTACACTCTCTTTCATCTAACACTATTGTGCTTTATAATATAGATTATTATATATAAAATCATCATTATTGATATGTTCCTATTGAAATAGATTCACAAATTATACTCTTATTTGGACAAATATAAGCATTATGTATCTGCATATTATAATCTTTTTACAAAAAAAAAAAAAAAAGAGATAATTGATGGATTTTATTTTTTTGAGGATTTGATTTTTAAAGTTGGAAGGGTTGGGTGTCAGATGATTTATATTTTATATTATGTGAGAGATATGAAGATGGGGATATTTAATTAAGTAATTTATGAAATTAAATAATAAATAATTTAGTAAAAAATTGAAGGGCGAAAAAAACAAGGCGAGAGTGTGTGTGAGAATGAGAGTCCAAAAAAAATGAGATGTCATAGAATGGGACCCAACCATGGAAACCTAAATAAATTATTAATGAAACACGGTGAAAATACATATCATTTTCAATGATATAGCACATCTAATTTATATTTAGTATCACATCATGTATTATTTGTTAAATAGATTATTAACAAATCACAGTGAAAATACATATCATTTTCAATGATATAACATTTCTAGTTTATATTTAGTATTATATCATGTATTATTTGTTAAATAAATTATTAACGAAACACAATGAAAATACATATCATTTTCAAGGATATAGCACCTCTAGTTTATATTTAGTATTACAAAATCAATTTATCGTTAATTGTGTTAAGATTATGGTGACACCATAACACATGAAGACATTTACGTCAAACCACCTTATTTAATTTATCTTGTGAAGCGAATTTATCTTTGTATCACCTTCAGTTTAACAAATTACATAGCACTACCTCCAATTTTAAGAAAATTATTTATGCACCACCTACAATTAGGTGAAAGTACATGCAATCACTATCATAAACACATAAAAATTACGGGGTTCTTGTTCAATTCATGTTCACACGGTCTCTATGTATAAAATTATACTCATACTCGATCCTAGCGTACTGAGCCATCGTAAGGTCTATCTCTAAAATTTTGCCATCATTTTACATTAATATCATCAACATACTTTAGTCGGTTTGACAATAAGGATGATGAAAATTCGGGCTGGGTTTTGAAAAAAACTAATTTTAGTACATGTAACTACTATCATAAAAAACATAAAAATTATATTGGGCTCATTCAATATAAATATATAAAAGCTGAAAAATTATCTCTCATTTCAAATGATCTATGTCATCTCCTTTGTATTTAAGGATGTTCACCTAGGCACATGAGCTTGAAAATTTGGTTTTATCCTAGGTTCTGACAATATGCATAATTAATCACAATTAATTAAGACAAGTCTTAATTAACGTTTCTATGGAATTGCAACAAACACCTTAAAGTGTAACAAATGTTAAATCAATGCAAACATAATTATGCAGAAAATAAATCAACACAACAGTTTGTTGACGAATTGAAAAACTCATGTGAGTAAAAAATCATTCCGGGTATCTCAGTAATCAACTCAAAATCCACTATAATAAAGAAAAAAATACAGCGATGATATGAGACTTATAGTGGCAATTTCACCGACTCCAGTAACTCTATACTGCAAAAACTCAAAGAACTCTTCAAATCTGTACCCACAGTTTTTCTCAAAGACCACGCCTTCATATGACTTGCTGCTTACCAACAAAGAGTTGTCAAGTACTTCAACAAAAATGTCAGATGCAGAACATGCAAATAGGGAG